>JALLPC010000012.1:0-22834 GCA_036940045.1 Stephanocyclus meneghinianus | reverse complement strand
CAGTACACACATAGTAGTACCATGCTATCCATCTGTATGTAGCTACAGCAATCTGTTGTAGCTATGTATGCACCACATTTATTTAGGCCCCTTGCTGGTACCTATTGTGTACTTCTTCCTGTACACAAAAAAGGGCTCAAGCATGGGTATGACAGAAGGCATGAATGATGCTTGAGGAAGAGATTGACAACATCAAAAAGGCAAATACAGATATGGGAGAAATGGTGCAGTGCACAGAAGCTGCAGCGCAACAACCTACACAGACAAAAACATTGATAGGGCAACATTAGAAAGATTATTGTGATATGTAACAAGCCATCCAAAAACAAAGTATGACTTTGATGACCAAAGTATTAGCAACCAAGCCATGATGGATCCACTGGATACATTGCAATCCTTGATAAGTTCAATCAAGGACAGGCAGAGCATGCTTGAGGCAGCAAAAGTTGATGTTACTATGTTGTGTTAAGAGGCAAAAGCTGCAACAACCAAACTGCACCAAATGCAGACCATCCAGTGGCTATGGACAAAAACTTGATGAAGAATTTCAAATAAAAACTTAAGAAATGGGATAAAAATGCTGTACTGGTTTGTAGCTTCTCAACAAAGAACATAATTACTCTAAGTCAGGTCATGGAGGAAATCTAACAGCAGATCAATACAGTGATGGCCATGTTTTTGCAAGCCACATCCATCACACACATGTGGTGAATCTCACTGCAGGGCTGTAACAGTTCTTAACAATGAATTTGTCAACAAATAAATAGGACCCACATCAAGCAATTAATTAACACAGCAGACAAGAATTATCAAGAGGCATAACATTCCAAGACTGCAGCACATCACTTAAAAGCTCAATTTGATGAATAAATATGAGACTTCAATCAGAAATGGCTCTTTCACAATAAATATTCTTACATCCATGTCAATGTTTCACTTTTATATTTCTTTTCATTTATCTATCTTGCAGTCTTGCTCATGGTTTTGAGCACATATATTGTTTCAAAAAAGCCCAGCAAACAAAATAAAAGAAAGACATGGCCATTATATTGACCTGTTTGGCATGGTTGATGGTGGGGAATAATTAACTGTCTCAACCTCACTGCTTGGGATGCATGCCGGGCTAATTGGGACATACCAATTAACACACAAAATGATGATCAGTATAAGATGCACCCAGCTTTACATCATGTTGCAAGAAATAACATGGGGGAGACATAGAACTCACTTTGTGGTAAATGCATACACTGCACCCAATTTTTGAAAACATTTGAAAATTCAAATGAGGCAGAAATTTTTATATTCCTTCAGACTATTTGAAATTTGAAATCTTGGTATTGTCAGAATCGCTCATCGTTTCATGAGTGCATATAAAATAATTTCTATTTTGCTCTCTTACACAAAATGAATGTTTGCAATTGATAGGTACATCTTGGAGTGTCATTTTTCAATGCAATTGTGAAAAATCTTGAAGATAAGCTGTTTAGAAAGAGTGATTAAAACATTTAAAATCCAAGCATTCTTGATTCAATGGTCAGATCACATACATGTTATCATTGTCATTTTTAGAATTCAAATGTCAAACATCTGTTGAAAACTTGAATTGACTGCCCTGAGTGTAACAATTAGTTAATCTTGTTAAAAAATAACACACATAAAAATTCTTATTAATCAACGTGTCTGTTAAAAAATTATTTGAAATGGATACTTTTTTCTTTCATTATTACTTCCTGTTTTATTGTAAAACATTTACATAGTCTGTTGTTCATGACCTTGAATATATTTTCCTATGGGAGCCAACATGAATGAGGTGCAAGCTACAATGATTGTCACCGATTTTGGAATATTCAGTCATGAAACAAAAGTGAGAACAGTGAAGAAACATCAGTAAAAAATTAACAGATCATGGGGCAAATTGTTGTATGGCTAACAGCTGGAAGTTGGTAGAGTCTGTCCTCTCAAGTTCATGTGGGGATGGTGCTTGAGACACCATCATCCTGACATGTAATGAATGTCAACACATTGGAAAATTGCTGATTCTTTGAAAAAAAATCTGTTTCTTTGATAACTCATTTGTCTACAAGACCTGACAGCATGGGATACTATTGAGTACCTGTATGGTGCAACAAGACATATGCTTACTGCCACTGTTCAGGGGCACATCACTTGAACTCAAGAAGAATTTTGTTACAAACATCACATCAAGTATGGAGTTGAACTATTGAATGGCAACCTACACTACACAGGAGAATTTTTGTGAAATGAAAGAGGAGTCCAAGCACTTCAAGATCATGAAGGTCAAGGTTGCAGTAAAAGATTGTGTGACATCATCAGAACGAATCATTCCCCAATCCTGAACTCCTTCCAAGCAGGATGCTTGAAACCAATAGATCAAAGAAAATCTATGTCTGTGCATCAACAACCCATGCTAAGCAAGTTTTGCTTGCATATTGTTACCTGAAAAGTTGTGATATCCTCAGATGGTGGCCATTATTCATGTCAAAAGAAGGCATGGATGGCTGAGTACATGATAAATGAGTGGATTAACCTTGCCTCATGCTGTGAAAAAACTCAAAGGTGCGTGGTGCCATTCACATCTTTGTGCTGGATGCCAATCATATCTACATGATGAGATCAATTCCAATATCATGAATTGAAGTAGTTCATATTCCTGCAAGCTGCATGTGTTTGTGTCAACCCATTGATATGGGAATAGGAAAGAGCATCCAGAGCAGATTAAAGGAGGGTTGGAAGGATTGGATATTGGAGGGAGAAGGTATCATTGGTGGTGATGCAACAAAGTGATCAATGCATCAAGACAATTGGTATTGTAAAACTTGTTCATTGTGTCTTAGTCTTAACTGTTAGGAATGCTTGAATCAAAAAGAGTTACAAATGGTTTTATTTATGGTATTAATAAATTAATTGATTTTCATGAGAAAATGAAACTAATCATTTAAGTTATTACCGCACCATCATTATCAATCAGTTGTTATTAGGATCAGTCAACAGCAAGAATAAAGGTGTATGCATGACCAGACTTGTGGTGTTAGAGGACATAATAGACCAGTTCTCATCATCCTGTTGAAAGACCTCCTTGATCTGAATGATGGCACCATCCAACCAACAAACATTGTAGCAGAACCTATGTGACAACATGTAAGTGCCATTGCTGTTGGTGGTGTAACATGTGATCTCACACTGTACATAATGCATAGATGGGGATGAATACTAATGCCAAAATTATCCCTACAAGAACAAAAGATTTCACACACCCAAACTGAAGCAACTCACAAGTTCATCTGTTATTGCAGGGCAAAAAATCTGATGAGAATAACCTTCTCAATGGCAAACCCAGTCATCTTCTCTTTGTTGTGTTCACAATTAATGATGTTGTGTGTTGAATTTTGCAATAAAAGAATTACATCACAGCCAATGCTGAAAGCATGCCTACCATAAAGAAACCACTGTTGCTGCTGCCAAAAAGACAGACAGCACCAGGAAGAAGAAGACAGCTTTCTCTGTCTTTGACCTTGCCAAGCAGTTGGCCAAGAAAAATTGAGGAAAACTGAAATTTCAGCTACCATTCTCCCAAGTTGATGTTTACCAGCAAGGGTGACACAAGGATGCCTGTGTGTTGGAGTTCCACACCATTCTTCCCAAGGAGTTTATCAGGCACAGCAAGATCATGCCCAGTAGACACAAACTTTCCATCCTCTTTGGGCCTCATGAGGTCTTAACAAATGAGAGGTGCCACAGGAAGTTGATCGTGCAGGCAAGCATAACTATGATGTCAAATCTGCTAAGTGGCTGCCTGCTCTTCCCAGGTGACACACTTTGTTGAATACAACTACTACAACAATCCTACCATGACTAGTAAGACTCAAGTGTGTGACTTGCCCTTCAAGTGCATTGAAGGAGAAGTGGCCTCAAACTCACTTTGCTGGATCAGTTATCCAACCAACAGGACTGTCAGTTACAAGAATGTCAACCACAAAAAGTTCTTCACCCTTTTGCCATCAACTTGGAGTCTGTTCACACCTATGCTGTTGTTTAGAAGATGAACTATCTGATGACAAGATTGAGGATGATAATCAGGATGGTATGGATGATGATGTTGACAACAGTCATTCGTGAATAGAGCTTGTGATTGTAAGTAGAGTACTTAGAGAGCTATGATTTGATTGAGGTATACTAAAGTTAGAGACTATTTTGTATGTAACCAACTCTTAAAGTATTAGATTCTGTAAAATCAGTTTATTCCCATACCTTCATGTAGGGATTCTCAAACAATCCTTAACTCAGACTTAACCAATCTTCAATCTAACCCAAAGCCAGTTGACAGCTATCGACCAGAAAAATCAGTAATTTTTAGGCTTATTGCATCTTTACGTTTGTATCAGATGCTCCAGAAGGCTACAATAACACTAGCTCCTCTAATCTTTCTGATTACCAGTAACAAGATGAGTACTCTATGCAAAACATTAACAATGTTGCCTTTTGATTTGAACCTTCAAAAATTATGCAAATAACAAGTATGACAGATGACATTGCAATGTCTCAACTCATGTTGTCAAAATTTTTCAGTCTCTTTACATAAGGTCATGATTTCAGAACGGCATTGTCTACCAAAGCAGCATACCCATACCATATTCTTCCATACTGTATGTTTTCAAGTGTGCTACTACAAACCTAGCACAAATTGATTGATAAAGGGCACAAACACATTGTTATGCAATATTGAAAATAATTTAGGATGTATCATGAGTACAATGTATCATGAGTACAATTACAATGAGCAAAGTACATATAACCTGTTAAGGTGATTTTAAGTCTTCAAGGTATCATCAATCAAAGGAATACTAAAGAATAAAGAACTCACTGGGTGCCTGCTATAATTGCATTTTTCACTCAAATGCCTGAAAACCAACTCTTAGGTTCACCCAAACACCTGTTTCTTGGACCCGATCAATTGTCGACTCCTTTGTTGTTGTTTTTGTCTTTCACCAGATCGGAACTCATCTATTTCCAAAATAATAACAAGATACCATTGTTATGTGATTATATAAATGGAGCCAAAATTGGTATCTTTTTGACTACCCCTAATAGAGTGCCCATGAGTGATTGATGCTATCATTTATTATGATTTGTGCGACTTGATTCACTAGGTTACATACAACATGTACTAACTGCGAGAGAGAGAAATGTAATAAACTGTTTGTGAGAAATAAGCTATATGCGAGATATAAGCTATTAGCGAAACTCGCAAATAACCTATTTCTCGCGAATAGCTTATATCTCACAAATAGCTTATTTCTCGCGGATAGCACTATAAATAAGACTATCCGCGAGAAATAAGCTATATGCGGGATCTACACAAGTTTGTACTATTCCAACGTAGAAGAAGTTCTTATTCGCGAGAAGTAGCTAAATTGCGACTTTTGCTTATAGCTCATTTTTTGATTATAGCCTTATTTCTCACAAATAGCTTATTTCTCACAAATAGTCTTACTTATATATTGCTATAAGCAAGAAATAATAAGCTATGTGAGAAATAAGGTATAAGGGAGAAATAGGTTATCCGTGGTGGGACTAAAAATAAAGAAGCCACAAAAATAGACACCAACAGACCTTTATTATCAGGTGGACTTTGAGTGAAGGAAATAATGTAACAAACTCTTTGTTGTAAATCATAAATTTATTTTGTTGTAGCATCAAATAATTGTTATTTCTACTTTATGTTACACATGATGCTTATATTCCAGTTTCCCCCAGCCTCACTTGCCTTCAGTGATTTTGAGTTTTTGGTATGCTCCAATTTGTATGATATTGTCGATAATTTTTTTGTACAATCGGGAGTTATTTGCGCGATTGCGGTTTATTCGCGCAATTTTTCACACTCATTTTGCGGGGTGCGTACACAACATGTTGTATCTACAATATAACATTGTGTATGGTACACTACCTGTCGACTTCCTCGCAACATCAGCTAAACAATAATAGCCCCCACTCTGAGCCCACTGTATAAAGAACCTTTAAGAACGTCTGGATTCATAGCAAGATCACTTTTACATTTTGAAAAATATGTTATCGTACCTACCTTCTTTGTATTGTACCCACTCTAGACGTAGGTTTTGTACGATACAGGTCTGTTCCGTCGAGCTCGTTAGAGTCGTGGTGCAACTATTGCATAACTCAGACTCAACGTCACGTTCTATACAGTGGGCTTTTTTGAGTCCAGAGAATGGATCGACAATCAATTAAAAATAATGAGCTGTGAGTGTCATGTTTTCATGTGCAATATGTATTTTGAACGACCCATGCGCTGCGAGGCCTTGTGTTAGCAGAAAGATGACGAAACGCGTGTTTTGATTTCGTCTCAGCACGAGTCAGACGCAAATATTTATTCAAACACGTGGACTTGACTGGAGAAATAACGATGTTTATGATGCGTATGTTGCATCGTTTGCTTTGGATTCGTTTCAGCAAATATTTCAGTGACTTTGATATTGTGTGTAGCTTCCGATGCCGGGATTCATTTCCACAAGTTCCCGTTGACCACCTCTCGTGTCTTTCGTCCTCTTGATCACCTGCACACGCAGAATAAGTCGCCAAACGTAATGGCAAATTTGAGTTTCTTGCATCAAGAAGAGGAGACTGCTTCGGCCGCACGTCGGAACGGAATTGAACACAGGTCCATCATTGGACTTACTGCTCCTCCATTCAATAATCACTACAAAAGTGAGGAACCGCAAGATCCTGCCCATCAATCTCTTGAAAGTATCCACAATACTCATCATAATCAGAAACCATCACACAACATTGCAAAGCTTGCTTTGGTCAGAATACGCGCATGGGATCTGGCCGATCCACAATCCACACATCATTTCACTTCCACTTTAAACGTTTTTTTAGACGATGGCGTTCTCGTGCTTGGCGAAGAAGATAGGGAGAAGCATATGCTTGAATCGTCAAGACTTTCTCATCTGACACTTATTTCTGAGGTAGATGACGAGGATGGAAGCGCCGATGACGACAAGAATGATGACCATTCATTACAAAAGGGAGAGAGTGGTGCAGATGATGGTTTTTTATATAGTGATGGTTTAGAGATAATACGACAAAATGATGAAGGCGAAAATGATATATGTGCCGGATCCTTTGTTACTATTAATCTCGAAGTCGATTCCTCTTATTCAACATTGGTGAACAAAAGTACCCCGTGGAATATAGACGATACAATTATCTTACGGAAGCGTCTCCATCTCCTTCCATACAATGATATGAATCACCTCGTTCGTCTCATGGAGTACAATCATCCATCGTTAAAGACATTAATAATGGATGGACTTCCTCCTTCAATATTCACGAAAGTAAAGGCTCAATTATTCGCTGATGCCTTGGGAGAGAAAAATACAAGCATTCATTACATTTCCATGAGATATTCCAACATTGATGATGACATTGCCATGATCTTTGCTTTGGCACTAGTTGAGAACACTTCGTTGAAACGATTTTCATTGGAAGGTAACCGTTTGACCAACATGGCGGCAAAGAATTTTTTCACTGTTATACGTCAAAGTAACAAAACTCTGCAATATTTGGATATGACAAATAATCCTTTAATCGATGCCGATATCTTGGATGCGGTGGATCAATACATGCAGCAAAGGGAATTAAGACAAAGTCTCTTGACCAGGTCTCAGAGGGGAAGCAGGACGGGAAGGGGAATAGATGATCCTTTTTATGCAATTCATTCCGAGTTTGAATTGGCTGTAGTGATGTGTCATGAATCCATAATTGATGGTACGTTTGATCCCAACGTTGCGTCATTCGATTTTACACCGGAACCGCCGGAGCTGAGTGTGGTTTTGTCGCCCCTCCCGAATGAGAGCTTTTTTCAATACATGCAACGCATGAATACGACAACGAATACCAATACTGGGTATATGCCCAGAAATATTCCTCTAGAGGGGGGCAATATCACGTCGAATTCGCCTTCACTGCATGACATGCGGCAACCATCACTTAAAATGTTGGCGAATTCAGTGCTGGCGAGTCAAAGGCTTTACGCGCAGACAAGTGGTCAAGTACCAAGACACAGCTTGCAGGTCCAGCCCAAGCAACAACTCCCAATCAATCGTGAACCATTTTATCAATCAAAGAGTACTGCAAATCTCCATTCATTTTCCCCGATGGACAAAGTGACTGCTGCCATGCTATCTCAAAGATCATTATCTCGAAGCAATCCATACGATTCACTTTTATCCACGAGAGAAAGTTCGTTTACTACGCTATCCTCCGCACATTCTAGAGCGCATTCTCCCTCTCTTAGTCAGCGCCTTGAAAAATCTTCCTCCCAAAATGCTGGTGGGAGCATATCGGAAAAAGCCCGGGGTTCTCATGAGCTATCCAACTCTGTGGGCGCACACCACATCAATGAACCAGCTCCAGGCAGGCAAAACCGAGCACGTGGTCTTCGCCGATCGCGACAAAGGATGACACAAAGCCAGAGGATGGCACGTATTAAGGCACTGACTAACGGGGCTGGTAACAGCTCGATGAATGATGCACATAATGGTAGCGCGAGAAATGCCATACACATCGAGAGCTCCATGATTGCTAGCTCCCGAAATGATACGTACAACGAAAATGATACGGGTGCTCTAGAAGTCGAACAAGGCATCAGGCCTTGGATAACCAAATCAATATTTGGTTTGGATGGCGAAGAAACACGACTCGATTGCTTCGTTTGTATTTTGATATTAGTTTTAGTCCTTGTACTGTTGGTGATGATAATTTTGTATGCCCTTTAACGACGGACATTAATGCAACGTCATCTGATGGCCATTCGACCTCAGAATTTGTGTCATCAGGTAGTATGGAGGAGAGTATTTGTGGCTATGTAGAGAACAATGCTAACTAAACTCTTTTCAAGCCTCAATACCACGCGTCAATATTGCAATCTATTCTCTACAATTGTATTCCTGAGTCCTTCATGAGATACAGTAGAGAGTCATCTCAGACAGTCGATTTTTGGCCGACTATGCGACAGATTTGGTTTTGCCATGCTTCCATTGTCTCTCTTCCGCTTGCTTTGTGTTAGAACTATACACATCCTGAGTGACTTATTTGAAACAGATTCTCCTGGCAAACGATCGGAAAAACATTGCAATTTGTGGTAACACTCTTGTCATTCCTGTAGCCTGCCTGCCAACCAAGAAAGAGCCAGCGCCGAGCGAGTTATAGCAGTTAAAACTGAACAGGTTTGGAAAGCTCACTTCATAGCTAAATCCATGATGTTCAGGTGGAGACCCTCGTGGGCAGACTCGGACGAAAAACTTGACTATTCCACTATATATCGCTGGTAATCGAAGGCACTAACTAAGGAACAGAGATTCAGGCAACGACAGCAAAGAACCCCATTTCGAAAATTAACATTGTTTTCCAGAATCTACGTCTGCAGCCTCCGGTGCCCAAGTTTTGGTATAGCAATTCTGATTCACATTCTTTGAAGTGAAAAGGACATTGCAAGCAAGTCTCCCATTACCTCCCAAAAATGGAAGCCGAGATCTTAAAAACAGCAACACCAGAGAATTCTCTTTGCAAGAAACACTTGTGCACAAGCTCAAAGCTATTGTGAGGGAGATCAGAACGTGTGCGGCAAAGTATAGCGAGAGTGGCTTTTCAAATCCCAATTTTGATTGTTTACTCCACTTTAGCCAACATTCTGCACAAACATATAGCCATGAGACAATAGCTGCAAAGGTGAGATCAGCACACCCAGACAACAATTACAAAATGAAGGTACACGGATCCTAAAAATAAGTACATCAACAAGGCATCTCTTACTTAGGATGCAACCCAGGCTCAGACTTCTAGGTGTCCCTCATCATCCTAACTAACTGGGTTGGGTGGATATTATTATTATTCTGCGAGCAGAATAACCACGTGGTGCCTTGGTCTTAGGCTTCATTTGGCTGTCCGCCAATGGGGTATGTAAGAGCTACAAGTCTAAAGAGATAGGGACATATAATGCAGTGGATTGTAACTAAATTCCTAAAATTACGGGCTTAGGTCTACTACTATGCTATTGTGTGTCCCCTTGCATACTATAACAAGGCTTCAGCTCGTTGCGGCTGACGGCAAGGGGATGGTGGGTGGGGAAACTTTTCGGGAGGCTTGCTGGTAAAAGGCAAGTGTTCAATGGGAGTGATTGCATTGGATAATTGAAAATGTGAGCATCTTGTCATGCAACAGCAATGGGGAAAGATGCTTTTCTGATTGCATTATGGAAATGTGTGGTTCAGACACATCTTGTCCAACATGGTGAAGACGCAAGTGCATGGGAATAGATTGAAGCCTGTTGTGTTCTGCGCAAAGGTATCCTGTAAAGTGGTGACGTCCAAGATGGATATAGATAGGGCAACGCGCCACGGATACAAGAGGGTGACAGCCTGGAAAGCTGGCCCTAGTCTATCAAGGAAATATCTATGAGAATACTGATTTTGAACATAGGTTGGGTTTCTTGGGAATTTCTTGGGAGATGAGAAGGAGAACGCTGAACCAATGAAATGTGATTTAATTTCAAGAACACTGAATTTCATTTAACATTTATTGCATTTATTGCACATGTTAATCATCATCATCTCATGAATTTAAAAAATTGAATGAAACACACATCATGACTAATACATCCAAAACAGATAACCTATCTTCTCCAGGGAAGTCAATTAGTCTAGTAAAAGCTGCTATACATCCAAGGAAGATGAATATACACATTGGAGTCCATTGAAATTTACTAAATCTGATAAGAACCAACAAACTCATTACAATGAGTTGGTATCCCTGGGGTATGCTTGGCGTTTGCTTTAAAACCTAATGGTGTGAGTCCTTCATTTATGGGCCCTCTCCAAAGGGTGTTGGATGAAGATGAAGATCAAAAGGCTGCAGGTCACATTTTGGCTTTGACTCAAGCTAGGATAGCAGACTGCTCAAACACCATCAATGAAAGGTAAATTGAATTAAACTGATGTTTTGGTTCTCTCTTCAAAGATGAGGATAAATCATTTGCTGGGTCGACTGATGATCTTGTTAAAGTGCTGCATTGAGTAGATACAGGTGACAATTGCAAAGGAGCATGGGAGTTCTCTAATTGTACTTTTATACATAGACTCAGTGTAATGCCACCAAGTGTGCTTCCAGTGAGTACATATCTCTTAAACAATGACTGCATTCATTTCATTAAGAGGTTTTATGAAGAATGTAATATGAAGGAGCAACTCTGTAACATCAAAAACTGTGATAGTATCTTGGTAGCAGTTTTTGGTGAGGCAGATTGAGGCTGGAGTGTCCTGGATGCAATGAAAGATGAACAATGTGAAAATTTTTGAGATAATTTTGACAACTTTGTAGGGTTTCATTTACATGGTTAATTGTTCAAAATTGATTTTACTTTGTTTTGTCAACAGACTGAATTTAAATTGAGATTATAAGAAAATTTTCACTTGATTAATTGTTGGCATTATCAGGTATTTTTTGGACAAACACCATTTAAATTTCATTAGAGATTCAGGAAATTTAAACAAATCTTATTTCTACACAAGAGGTTTTTTAGAAACAAGCCATCTTGTGTTCTTACTCTTGATAGCACTGTGTATACCCAACCATGAGTGTAAGTCCAATTGTGAACAATGAGGTACTTTTTTGTTACCCCTGCAATTTGTGTGCTGTTGTGGCATCGTTAAGGTTCAAAGGAATATTCATCAAAGTTATCTTCTTTCTCTTTTCACTGTGGCTTGCTTCATTCTTTATTTTACGACCCTTGTCTGAAGGATCAATATAACTTCAATAAAATGTCCAGTAATATTTCTTGGCTTTCCGCTTGAGCCTTCTGGATGCAATCAACTTTTTTAATTTCTTTTGGAGCTTTTGAAGTTTTTTGATTCCATCATCATATATTTGATTGCTTGCAATTGTTTCTTCTGAAGCAGTAATCTCATGTTAGGGAGTTGCTTGATCAATTTTTTTTAAAATATTCAAATTTAACATACTCCACATCACTAATCCTTGTGTTGTGTACACTTTTTTCAAATCATATTTCCACTTCAGAGGTTGATCTGACTTTTTCTTCTTGCCAGCTACTTGGCATACATTTGCATTTGCCTTGCCCTTGGACATATCATAACTGTCAATGATCATACAATGCCATCCAACATAAGAAATAGTAGGGTCAACCTTTTTGTGTTGATCTTTCATATCACTGTCTCTGCATTGAGCATAATCTTGTTTCTGAGATCAGAAGTATTTTTTGTTTGAAGCAGACCTTCATCATGTTGATATTTTTGTTTTTTTTTGTTTTGAGACATGTCTTATATCAACTTCTATTACAACTGTATGTTGAGTAGGATTTTCATCACTGTCAATGAGTGTAAAAGTGGCAATGTGTTTTTGAAATCTTGATGCATGAATTGAAATCCTTTCTGAATTTTTCCAACAAGCATATGATATTTCTTTATCATTATCACTTTTTGGCAAACAAACTTTTGACCCAAGAACTCTTTGATTAATCTTGTTGCAATTGTCTCTTGTAAAACTTCCTTCCCAGATCTGTCTTGGTATGTCTCCAAATTACAGATCATCCTTGAATATGTGAGTGTTGTTCAAGACCTTTGTGACATTAATAGAATTTTCCCACAACTCCCAATTTGCATAGAACATTTTATTCTCTTTCACTTTTACAGGTGGCAGCTGACAAAAATCTCCACAAAATAATTGAATAGCCACCAAAAATCATGTTGGGCAATGAAGCTTCAATTCCATTAGATCTTTTTCTTCTGACAAGATTCAAACATGCATTGAATTTTTTCATTTGATCTTCTGTTGAAAAAGAAATTACATGTATTATCAGCATGCGGACTTGGTCCCAGATCTTCATCATCTCATCTGAAATATTTTTGACTTTGAATTTAAGAATGCTGCACTGGGAAAAGTGACTCCACCAAACAGTGCAGTGGCACATCCAGTATTTTCAGTGAAAAGAAATGTTTTTTCCCCACATGATATCTGCAGACCTGAAAAATTCAAAAAAAGTGCTGTACAACCTCAATTGCTGTGCTTTTCCCAGTTCCACCTGGACCTCTGACAAACATATGCAGTTGATCATTTGCACCAATTTGCTTCAGTTTTTCAGTAAGCTTTGTCTTAATGTTGTTTGTGGTTTTTCTTCATTGAGCTCCTCTGCATTTGTTTCAAAATGTGATATACAATATTGTAATTCTTGTTTGAACTCTCATTCAACAGAGCTGCCACAGAAATGAACTGCAAATTATCTCTTATGCAATATACTGGATTCAATCTATAACCTAATACCTCGCTGTACTGAAACTTTTTAGTAACATTTTTATTGACAGGATGATTCCTCTGTTAAAATTGGATAATAACTAAGTTATATCCAACTCTTCATATCAATACTGCCCCCTATCATTTGGTTGAAAAAGAATGTTTGTTTCTTCTTGAGACAACAAAACGTATTGAGTATCATCAGTTGATGTATTTCCCCCATTGCACCACTAGTAAAAGTGAGAAATGTCTTACAGTTACTTGAACCAAGGTTGAAATCATCAGTATTTACATTCAGACTTTCAGGCTCTTCAGATTGGCCTTGCTCATATGTTCCTTCACCTGAATGATGATCTCTCAGAAATATGAACAATTTTCTTTTTTTGAGTCAATAATCCTGTTTGGTGATATTTCTTCTCCTTTTTAAAATCACTCAAATTCCTTTCATTATTCATAACATCACTGAATGCATCCAAATCTAAATTAGAGTCATCATATACAGCATTTTGAACATCTGTATATTGGTCATCAGAATTGTGTTGCCTGTCTTGAAAGTGATCTACAACATTTTTTGTAGACACTATAGTTGTCTTGAGTTGTCACATGGAATTTCGCATATTCTTCCTTGAATGTTGGCTTGCATATTTTGAAGTATTTTCTTTCCTTCTTTGAAAAACTTACTTAGTCATGCTTCTGATGTCATGAGTATGATCATTTTTTCCACAAGCATTTATCTTCCTGAAGAGAAAGAATGCTATTGTAATGAAAAGGATAAACAAGACCAATGTAACTTTTACATAATTCTTTTGAAACTGAAAGGCCTGCTTGCTTGGTGTTTCCTCTGACATCGCAAGATCTTCCAAATCACAAATCATTCTGTTTGGCAATGAAAGTTTTGGAACTCTCATTTTCTTTGTTTTCTTTATGCAAAAGTACCATTTGCCTGGATGATCATCCTTGAAACAGTATTCTCCCTTGTTCAAAAGTGGCATACTTTGTTCATCTACTTTGCTCATCCTTAAAAATTAAAAGCAATCCTGTCATAGCTTTTGGCAAACTGGTAAAAAAAGATATCTTCCAAACAGTCTGGATTACAGATGCAATCATTCACAGAACAATCAGGCCACATGTCATTTTCTTCATTTTGACCTCTGTTTCTATGTCTCAAAACAAATTCACCAGGTTTTTTGCCTTCCAAAGTATTTTTCATTTGTCCCACAAGCAAATCATAAAATTTACGAGAAAATGTGAATCTTGATCTATGTTGATCTGTCAACAAATGTGCCATTGTAGTGCTCACAGCATTGTGATTCAAATAAATACTCATTCCAATTGAAAAACTAATCAGACCTTCTCTGAAAATAATCATCTTCAATATTGTCAGAATAAACATGCTCATTTTTTTGTGTCAGAATACTCTCAGTTTGTTTTTTAATTCTTCTAATTACTTTGTTTCCAGCTCTCTCAAAATCATCACACTTCGAGTAATGAACATCATACAACATACACCTTGGACTTCCAATTTGAATGTTGCTATTGCATCCTAACATTCTGGTAATGTATTTACTGTGAGTGTTCAGATATTGAGAACCAAATGATCACTTGGAATTGATGACAAATGGATATGTAGCAACATCATTCTTTGTGAGGGATTTCCAAAATGTGCATTTTTATTCTTCATTGTTGTCATCTTCAAATTGTGTCATCATGCAACCTTGTCTGGGAAAATGACACCTCCATTCTTTACCATACTTAAAACATGAAGGATGATGCTTCCAATCAAGCTTATTCATCTGTCTTGTTGCAACCTGATGTCTGACATCACTGTTTTGATAAAATTTTGTCTCCAAAGATAAGCCATGGAGAGGATAACAATATGTTATGATATCAAACCTCTCCTTAAGAGGAAGAAAAGTAATACTATTTTCAGAAACATGTGGATCAGGGTTCATCTCATTTTGAAGATTGTCATCACACTTCATTTTGAGAGACTTGCAAACCATGTTTGAAACATTGATTGTACAGACACCTGCCATTGCATCACTGGTATCCTTGCAGGAACAAATTTTGCATTTTAACACTTTGTCTCCTAATGCTGTCTGCAAACTTTCACTCCTGCAATCTTTTAATACTTGTGCTTTGGCTTCATCAAACATTTCCTCAATGGTTCCACAAGCCTTGCATGCTTCATTAGTCAACAAGCAGATTATGATTTTACTCATAATTAGAGCAGAAGCATTTATTAACATAGTCACAGATTTCATCACAAGCTGCCTGTCTTTTTAATGGATCTTGATCAAAAAAAGAGTTCCCTGATTTCATCATAACCTCTAATCCAAATTAAACAATCACCAAGCGAGATGAGATGACTCTCCCTGTTTCTTTAAGTCAGCTCTCAGGAATGCTTTACATTTTTCAATATTACCAAAACCTTTGCAACAATTGTCTTGTAATCCCATCCTACAGTTCACAAACTGCTTGCATGACTGCTTGATAATCAAGAGAACATACTCCAGGATATCTTATCCATTTTTTGCAACAAAGCTCAAAATTTTGAATTCATTATGAATCAGTGCAATCAGCAGCTGGCAGTTGAATTTTATTCCTTTGGAGCGCATACATTCTCAAATGAAATTTTCATTTATCATCTGGAGTAATTGTGAAGAAAACACTACGAGGACCAAAATGATCACTGAGTGCATACATTTTGTGTGTGCTTCTTTTGCAGCTTCTGATGAATGGTAAAGAACTTTGCATGATACAGTTACAGACTTCAAAAATGATGCTGTAGATGAATTCAAATAAAGAGATTCATTATTCCTTTGCATTCTATTGAGTTGTTTTGCTGCCAAACGGACATCACTGATTGACAGTTTTGATAACATGTTTCCAAGAGGTCTTGCTTAAAAATTGGATTTGTACTTGATCAAACCAGTGATGTATGATTTACTGTGACACAAAAGCTGGCAACAAACCAAAATAAAGTATGGTTGCATTCAGAGACATTTGCATGTAGTGTCTTATGCATGCTTCATTTGACACAACAACTTTTCTCTTTTTCCCAAGATTGGGACCTCCTGTGCAAAAAGGAAATTGAATTGGAAACATGGTTTCTGAATTGATTTCATGCCCTTTCAGGTAACTTGCCCCATACATTCACATTGATGGAGCAGGGGAATTGAGCATTGAATAAACAAAATTTTCAAAACCATCAAACACTGAATTATTTTGAGTTGGATTCTCAGCTACAGCGGCAATGGATGTGGTGTAGGCAGCGAAGGCGAATGGCAGCAGCTACGGCGACAGCAAATGTGGGGGCATTGGATATGGCAGAGGCAAACGGCAGTAGATACGGCGGCTGCGAATGTGGCGGCAGCAGATGTGGCGGAGGCGGAAGCATAGGCAAATGGCAGCGGATGTGGTGGAGGCATTGCGGAGGCAAACGGCAGCGGTGAATGTGGTGGAGGCGGCAGCGGAGGCAAACGGCAGCAGCTACGGCAGCAGCGAATGTGGCGGCGGAGACTGTTTGTGGTGAAAATAAAATGTATTGTAAAAAACTCAAAACAGCATCACAGAAAAAGGAAGGTCTGTTCGGAGCAAATTCTTTGTCACAAAAATTAGTTTAGTATTTCGGTTATACAGCCTTATATTGTCATCTGTTTTCAAATAAAATAATTTTTTTAATCATGTTTTGGTCTTGGTGATTTTGTTGTCTCTAGCTACGTTACGTGCAAAATGCAGTTAGGATGACGGATTGTGTTGACAACATTTAAAAGTATAGGTACATACTTGTACTAGATATTAAAAGAAAAGTCAAGATCGCGCACAGTGTCGACACCCTTTTGCTAGTATGGTACTGTTGCATCCTTTTTCAATATGGAAGTAGCAGTATACTCCGACGATAGCCATAAATTAATAATAGCAACCAAAAAAGCCCTGGCTGCATCAAGTAATTTTTGTCCCTACCTATATAAATATTATATAAAATAACATGCCACCAACTACCAAGACAAGGAAAAAAATTTCTTCAAAAAAATCTAGTTCCCTTGACTCCCTTAGAAGCCTGTTAGGTAGTACCCGGGTTCTGCAACTACAGTCTTGGAGACCTCAGTAATAATCCCTTTTAGTGGTCAGCGGGGGAAGTCATTTTTATACATTTTTAGAGTGGGCACAAAGGACTTCGTAATGATTACACCTGTTTTCATGTATATCATTATGTTGTTGTACTATGCCACGCATGCCGCGAGCGACAAAGCACTCGCTGTTGGATGGAGGTCCTATCCGGCCCTCTCCCACCAAACAAACAATGCCATACACGAGAGATAAAAGATATACTATCCTGGCATCTCTAGAGTGGTCAATGGAGGTGCCTACCCCAAGTGGGAGGGTTTCTTCTACTTCCAATCGTAAAAAATTGTTGGACACCACACCTCTCATAATTTCATGACCGAAATTCCACTTTCGTACCAAAAGCACAACAATGCATGCTTCGCCCCTATTCACGTCCTTTGTTCTGGCCTTCCTGCTTACATCCAAAGGCGGTGCGCAGAGGATTGGAGACGAGACCGTCCTAGTGGTGGCACTTGAAGGGAATACGACTATATTTGGAGCATTCCACACCGATCAAAATATTACTAAGCTCTCAGAGAGGATATTCGATTCCAATCCCGATGTCATGGATGTGACAAAGATTTATAAGATTTGTAGCCATGGGAAATTGAACTTCGTTAAGGCACTAGACAAGATTGGTAATAACGGTGCTGTTATTCAGAATGGTACGAAAGCTCCAAAATATCTTTTGGTTCTTTGGATGTCATACTATCCCTCTAACAAACATACCACTCAGGAATCACGAAGGTGACACTGGGAAATTCAGATTTAGGAAGTGATCCAAAGTTTGATACGAAGAATGATATTAACAATATGGTCCAGAAAAAGTTAAAAGATGCCTTTGGTGTAGATCATCTGGAGCTCGCAAAACATACCATATATTGCCTCCCCCTAAAGTTCAAACTTGCTTCAACTGGTTGGGATGGATTCATATCCATGAACTATGGTCGGTAAGGACCTTGGCTATCACCGGACACCTTCATCAAAGTGCTTATTTGCCTACATCATTGTCGCTTACAAACTTTTTCTTACCGGTTTGCGCATGATAATCCAATCTGCCGACTCATTGTACTCTGTATTTTGCAGATGTCTCGACCCATTTGTTGTAGCACATGAGTTTGGCCACAGCCTAAAAATGTCTCACAGTAGTGAGGTCGGATCAATTGAAAAACTTAATGGCGAATATCGCGATGATCCTAAGATGGACCCAGGTAATGAAACTAACACATACGATCAATATGGGGACGAATCATGCATGATGGGGCATGCATTTTTGAAGAATCAATACTTGATGGAAGTCAAGACAGGAGAAGCTAATGGAGACTTTAAACTAGGGGCTTTGCCAGTTTGTTTCAATGGGGCCAAATACTGGCAGATGGGATGGCTCAGGGAGGCAAGTCAACACAACTTCAGAGCTGGAAAGGACACTAGATGGGAAGGAAAGCTCATTGGCCAAGTTGATTATGATGAGTCAAGCAACAATGACTTCAAGACAGTGCTCAAGTTGGAGACCCCTGATGGAGCGGATGGAGACTACTACATAATGTTCCACCGAGTGCCCAGCCCATTTGATAATCAGTATGACAAACCAAATCGTGTCACAATTGTTAATGCTACAAAGCAGTTAGGTAGGAGTGCAGCGGATAGAAGTTTCTTGACCAAATCCTTGGGCTCCTTAGAAGACTTCACAATAGAAAACTTCAATGGCGAAAACAGGCACCTGAAAGTGCGAGTGAAATCAGTTGATACCGAACAAGTACCTGCCTATGCTGAAATAGTTCTTGAGATGTTAGATACACCTTCACCAACGGCAGCACCAAACACTGCAGTACCAACATCTCGTCCTTTGACATCATCTCCAATTGCGACCCCAACCACTGCAATGCCAACATCATCTGGTCCCAGAACACCATCAACTAAAAGTCCAGCAACTAGTCCTCCCAGCAGCCCAACGACTCAGTCCCCTTCTCTGGTGAGACCGAACTTCTTATGTATATATATAGATATATATATCTTCACGCAAAGAGCCCCTAGAGTCAAATTACCTTTACATATATTTTCTTCAAATGTACAAAGGATCCGACCTTCAACCCAACTAGTCCATCACTGTCAAATGCACCAACACCTTCTCCAACGGCAACACTGACAAATGCAAAGCCAACATTTCCTCCCTCATCATCTCCAATTGCAAATCCGACCACTCCTACGCCAACATCGTCTGGTCCCATAACAACATCATCAACTAAAAGTCCGATGACCATTCCTACCAGAAGCCCAACCTACTCCTCTTCTGCAGTGAGACCAAATTTCTTGTATATCTTTTCTATGTAAAGAGCCTCTAGAGTAAAATCACCTTAAATATCTTATTCAAATGCCCGTAGGAACCAACCTTCAACCCAAGTAATCTGCCTCTGTCAAATACACCGACACCTTCTCCAACGGCATCACCAAACATTGCAGTGCTAACATCATCTCCATTGACATCTTCTCCAATTGTGACTCCGACTTCTGTCGTGCCAACATCATCTGGTCCCACAGCGATGCCATCAGCGCCTTCAGCGGTGAGACTGAGTTTGATATAATACTGCGTATACAGTCCTCTAGACTTAATATCTCGTAATATATCAAGAATCACTCTTTTTACTGCACCACAGGACCAAACCTCTAAATCAAGCAAGAGCATCGCATCTAAAAGCAAGAAAGCAGACAAGAGTGTTGCTTCTAATGCATCTGGAAAATCTATGAAGAGTGGACTGCAAAATGGTGTTGTTATCAACTCTCTTGGTAAGAGCACGACAATTGACAGTGAGATGGTCTAGCGGAATGAACAGCTGTTTTCTTGATTATGTTGGAAGAAAATATTACAAGGTTCAGCCAAGATTTGCATCAAAAATTGATCTAGCTGATTTCAATTTATAAGTAATGGTTGTTGAAAAGATAATCAAAAAACTACCCATCTTACCATAAGCAACTGGTTGCAGTAACGGCTTTCCAACATCAAACCAACGTAACCAAAGAGTGTCTATTGTCTTTCTTAAAATACACAATCTCCTTTAATCACCACGGATTATTATTGTAGATTTCTCCGCCGCACAAGCCAGAAATTTCTATCGACTCAAACAAAAAGGCTTTTTCATGAAAAAAATACATTGCAATGGAGGAAGTACCCATCCATCTGTGGGAACTTTGGAGGGTATCTTGATGGAAGTGCAGTTTAGTAGTATGTGGAGTTCTGGCTTAACCTGGATATAGGTTCCCACATTGCATCATGCATGGGTTGCATGATTGATGATGTCAACTGAATTTAAAAAGTAGACATCATAATTCTAAAAATACTGCCACAGCAACCAAGTTAAATGATGGAGCTTCTTGCTATTTAAAGTGTTTAATAGTCTTCCAACATGTGCAAAATGTCTTGCTCTCCCCCTGCTTCCACTAAATCAAATCAGTTTATCAGACCCAAAATTGATATCCACTCTGCTGCCACAAGACTGGTGTCAAGTAGTGAAGGTTTCACCAACTCCATTGATGCTGCCATTGTAATCTCTGGAGGAGTTCCTGTGGAGTTTGTCAATGTGATGATGCTTGCTCTTGGCAACCTCAATGATGCACTGAGTACTGATGATATGTGGGCCATCCTTGATCTCTATACCACTGCACCGAGCACATGCAAAGAGGAGGATGCAGCGGTGGAGATCCCTTTCTCTGCAGCCACTGCCAACAGGGGCATGGACACCACATTATCAAGCCCAGAAGGGAAAGCCCTCTCCTCTCTGAAGGATAAACCATCTTACAATGGGACCCAATTGGGTGAGGGCATGGGAAGGACACACATAATGGACTTGATTAAAGAGCCAATGCTCCCAACAGCCAGAATTGCAGGAGTGCACAGAGTGACCAACAAGATCTGTCAGCAGCAGTCAATGCTCTGCATGGGAGCCTGGTGAATGAGCTGGAGACACTGGGGATGGTCCTTGCAAGAAACCACACACCTCAGTAAATCAGAGCCCTTGTAGTCTCTGGGCCACGGGAGGGACCACAACAGTCACTCTTGAGAATGTTCATCAGGAACCCCTTGGCAAAGGTGGTGGTAACAAAAACAAACTTCAAAATCCTGGTACGGGAGGAGGGGGAGTCCCCATCCCCACCTGGTGGTGGTGGCAGCAGCAGCATTGGGGACAAGAGCTTGGATGAGGACAAGGACCCCGATGACATGGACAAGGAATCTGGCAAGGAGGAACCTGAGGAATCAACTGTTGCATGCCATTGGAAGTAACCATTTCCATAATGCATTTCAAGCCAAGTTACACTCACATGCTGATGCATGTGTGGTAGGCCAATCTGCCTTAATAGTCCATGAGCACCCTAAAGTAGTTATGTGAGTAGATTTGACCCCTTGCAGCCCACCAGAAAGGCAAAGGTCATCAACACGGACATTAAGTACACACAGCACTACACATGGGACCATTTGATCCTAATGGTCAATCAGGCAATCCTCGTGTCTGAAATTGACCACTGCCTACTATGACCCGTCCAGTGCAGGATGAATGGAGTGGAGATTTATGAGGTGCCAAGGTTTTTAACTCTGAATCCCATTACCTCAACCCATTCTATCATGATTGTAGATCCTGCAGACAAAGTCCACATTTACACCATTCTGCTATGACTAAAGGGGGTCATAAGTATTTTGAGTATGCCTTCCCTACTTCTGCCAAATATGATGATGAAAGCATCCCCAAACTGGAGCTGACCGCTGATAGTCCGGCCTGGGACACCTCTGAAGTTGACTTTGATCTTCAGAGAGAGAGTCACCTTGACTACAGAGGACAAAAGGTTGCAGCAAAGAATAATTGTCCTTACTGGATTGGAGATATGGGGCTGTGGATGGCCTATGCCAATCCTGGAGAGGAATCCCACTGGTGTCTTAGTCGGGCACCCCTGCAGTGTGTCACTGCTGACAAGTCTGATGACAGTTTGCTGGGCATGGCTTTGGAAGCCACTGCACAGGTTTCCTTGATGTGGACCTGCATGTCCACAGAAACATATAACATGTGCATTGTCCATGTGGGTAAATGAACAGGGGCAGTGGGCCATGTTACTCTGGCCAACCATTGACAGATCTCACTTGAGAACTTGAGACGGCTAAGATCATGATGGAAGGTTGGATACAATCAGCCATGTGTACAGTATTGCATCCAATACTGTCTAGGTGTTTCCAAACAAATGACTGAATATTGAGCTATAAGAGGCTAATGTGCAACATCTATAGTGACACCATGTTCTGCCCAAAGATTGTGTTGGTACATTGATACATGATGGCACAGATCTCTGCAACACTGCTAACATTTTATTCATAAGTTTGTTCATAAGAAAATTTTGTTAT
>JALLPC010000011.1:0-22617 GCA_036940045.1 Stephanocyclus meneghinianus | reverse complement strand
TGAGCTTGATGCCACCAAACTCAATACCTCCCTGCGACAAATGTCATCAAGACAAAATACGTTGTCAAATCTTTTGATAGTGACAGATGCTGTGTTAGCTGCATGAAGTGCCTATAAAACAGTGTGTTTTGGTTTGCCAAACATTGGACTCACATAAATCATTTTCACTTTACCAAGCTGAGACAGACAACCAAAAACCCTCATGATACAATGGATTGATGGAGTTTGTTCTTTGAAATTCAGTTCCAAGAAAAAAACAAATATGTAATGCATTGCACCTTGGTTGTTCTTCTGAAAATTATGACAGTTGTTCTAAGGATTTGGGGTGTGATTAAATAGGACAGGACTGAAGCCACCCGGTCCAATGAACAGTAAATGAACAATAATGAATCTTCATTAGAATGTGAGAAGCAGTAGAGAGAACTTTTCCCTCTCCATTCCCTGCAAAAATGATTGTAATCTACACTCAACTAATTGTTTTATGAAAAGAATATCAAGAATATCAAGATGGAAACTCTTGACCAAAGTGGGTGGTCTACTTGATGGGTACTAGTATTTAAATCAGACTGATGCTACAGAATTCAGAATCATTTTTCAATACAATTACAGGGGGGAGTATCTGACTATTCATGTGAATAGACATTCCCTACATCCTTGGGTCATCTCAAGGTTGCCAATGGTCATGAAATGAGTAAAAAATGGAAAAGTTGTCACTTGTTGTCAGTTTATCTCCCCAAAAACTTGCACTTGGTGATGTTGCCTGTATTGCATTTTAGGACATTTGAAACGGATTTGGAAGTTCCAAATAAATAGATATCTGGACATTTGGACGAAAAAATCAATTATCGCAGCATTCCAATACGTGCAGTTCATAAATCTAACAGCCAGGGTAAGCGTGTGTGTGGGTGTAGCCGCTAGATGAAGGCATCAACAACAACAACAACAACTTAGGAAATTAGGTACTCTTATAATTCTACCTAGACATATTTAACCGTTCCGGAGTCTTCGTACGCCGTGGAGTTTATCTGTCCGCAGCGTTGTGGTCGCAACCACCAGAGAGGGAGTCCTCTCCTTCCAGGATTGATCGTCCCTGGGCAAATAAAGCTGAGCTTTATGAAATATTTTAATCTGTTTGGTGAGCTAAATTGAGTCGAGCGCGTGCTGTCTGAATTGCTAACAACCAGTAACTTTCGCGAACCCCAGAGGAGGCCTCCAGTGATTGGGGATCGATTTCTATCATCCATTTGTCCTGTTCTGCGAGTCCTTCGCCTCCTAACTCAATCTGCTTTTCAATCTCTTGAATGAGTTGTTCCTTTGCCTTTGTTGCTACATGCCCTGCAATGTTGTCGTGCATCGTTATGTTCCGGTAAATCCAAACTCCATGTATGGCTTCTATGAGTTTTCTGATGAGTGTGTGCACCCATTCAGTTTGTGAGATCTTACAAGCAGGGCCTAGTACATCAATGGGGTCAAGCATGAGGAGTTCTTTCGATACCATACCCTCCATCATTCTGCTCCAGCCTATTGTGTCTTGGGATTGTATGAACGCAGAGTATTGCGGGAGGATCTGGGTTGGCTGGTGATGGTGGAGGAGTGTGCCTTTGGAAGAAAGGTAATCCGTGATTAGGTCTGCTAGCTCTGGTGAAGTGTGCACTGTTTCCATCCAGTTCGAGACATGACGGATCATCATGGTGAGACACTTTATTCTTCCTATTTCGCGGCAGTGGAGAAGATGACTCGTTGTTTCTTTGCAGGAGGTGCAATTTGGGCATTTCTCGCCGAGATGGGCGAATTCCTTTTGTTTAGATAAGTTTCCCAGGACGGCTGACACCCCGAAGACTTGCTTCCCTGCGAACAGTTGGAACATTTTTGGGAGTTTAGACAAAGTGGAGTGGACTTCAGGCCAGGCGACTTCCTCAAAGGCTTCAGAAGAAAGGATGCCAAGTTTTATGAAAAGCGACTTTGCTTCCTGCTTGTGCGCAAAGTAGCGTAGATTCGAGTCTGAGTCAGATGTGATCTTTTGATTACCTATGATCATGACTAGGGGTTCAAGAGGGAAGGCGCATGATGCTTGTGGGGTTGGTAGGTATTCCATGATCATGCGTTTTGCTTCCGAGTCGCAGGCGCAGTTGAGCTGTGATACCCTCTCCAACTTGTGCCAGACGGTTGAATCGTCCTGATGTGCTTTAACATGGTGATAGGAGAGGGAGAATGGGTGGCTCCTGCCATGTGTGGACATGACTTTTAGTAGATCTGCATGTTTCCACTTGGGAGGGATACCGGAACTAGGAAGCGAGGAGATGGTACGTAGGGCCCCGGTGCAGTCTGAATAGATTTTCACCGATCCTGTAAGTTCAGGTTGGGCCTTGTGGATACTATGCAGGATCAGATGTATAGCGAGCAAGCCTATAAGCTCTCCCCGGAAGGCATTGGAGGAAGAGGATACGTCGGTGGTGGAGAAAGACAGCCGTTGATGACTGTCTTTACATTCCATGATCACAGCTGCGGAGCAGACTAGGGGGTGCATCTCTCGAATGTAGGAACCGTCTGAGACGCAAACCAGGGAGCCCTGTTGTATTGATTGGTATATCCAAGTGCCGGATCCGGAATACTTCAGGCCATTCCACCAATGATTGTGTGACCAAGAAGCCAAGACTTCGTGGAAGTGATTGCTGGTGTGTGGTGTTGGTGGTGCTGGTGTGTGGGATGTTACAGAGAGCTGGTTGTTGCGGGTGGGGCGAGTTGAGCAAAGAGGCAAGAGATCTGTTGGGGGGTTAGTTCTGCCAACGAGGAGGTAGGGTGAATTTCTGGCGTGTCTGGTGGAATCTTGTCGACGGAAGAGTTCCCAGAAACCGATACTTTGTTGGAGGATGACGTCTTCTTCTTGATCGTAGCGGCAGGGCCATATTGCGTTGGGTTGTTGAAGGAATGAACCGAGTTTTGGATTGCGGCGTCCTCCAGGGGTTAGTTGAGAGATCGCGTCTTTCCATAGCCGGAACGATGCTGGGGGTGGATTTTGTTTCCCGAATCGGTAGGAGGACCATCTAGTACCGGTCTGTCGAGGAGTGAGGTATTTTGGATTGACTGAGCGTCCATCGGCCTCAAAGATATCTGATTCATACAGTACTTGTTGGTGTAGTCGGACTAGATTGAGAGTCCTGCATTCGGCTGGGGAGAACCCTGCTTGCTCGAAGGCTGTCATCATCCACCTGTCGTGTTCTCTGGGGAGACGAAATAGGGTGTGGTTCAGGAATAGGCGGCAGTCGAAGTGGTCCAGTTTTTCCCATAGTGATTTGCAGAAGCTGTCCGTTGCGTAATCTCCGTATTTCTTATAGCTTAAGATAAATGGCTGGTCTGAGATGCCTACTTCGCATATTAGAAGTTCAAGAGACATTTGCAGTTGTACTCCTAGGACAGAGGTGGTTCCATAGTGAGTGTAGAACTTTCGGTATGCTTCTATTAGGGCTTCAATACCCCAGTGAGGGTATCCGAGTCCGTAAAACCCCGTGTCTAGAGACCTGAGTTCCCTTCGCGCAGAGCGGATGAGGCCTCCGATGGGTGCCATCCAGAAGTATGGTTTGTGCATGGCTGACACTAGATCTTGAAATTTGGCAGTGTTCGCGCTCAGCCCGTACTTGATTTTGGGCCAGAATTTTCTGTTGACGCTGATGTGGAAGTCCCGTGGGCGCAGTCCAGAATTACGTGCTTGGCTTGCCCAGGAAATCGCCTTGTCCCTCATGACTACTAGCGATGCTTGAGTGCCCGCGGGAGTGGTTGCCCCACCTAGTGTTGTGCTGGGAGTGGTGACTGAAAGCTGCTGGATTTCGACTTGCGATCCGTCTGGTTGGGGCACCGTGACCTGCAGGGAAGAGGTGGTCGCCGGGGCTGCATAAGTCCATTTACCCTGTGGGCCCCAATTGTAGCCTATGAGGTAGTAAAAACACTTCTGGGGCTTGAGAGCTCCACCTGTGGCAATCAGGAGGTTGCCCCAGCTTGTGATGCTAGATTGCAAAGCTGAATGGGCGTCTGTGACTGTAGCATCCTCGGAATGGCTCAGCTGAAGTAGGTCAGTGTCGTCAACATACAAGATGCACGCGAGGTCCTTACATGTGTTGCTGACTGGACAGAGAAAAGATGCGCCGTGTCCTTGTGACTTGTGGGCCATTAAGATCGAGATGGATACTACTGTCCAACCTGCCGGGGACGCACCATTTCCCTGCATAAATCCTTGGGTACTTAGGTGAATGCGGGCTCCCACTGCCCGGTCCGAGTCACCAAATGAAGTTCTGAGAAAGAATTGCATCTGTTGAATAGCAGTGAGCATGGTGAGTGTCATCGGGAGTTGGGCACCGACTGCTCGAAAGACTAACGAAACTACCGCGTGAGCAACTCTGTCATAGCAGTTTGCTGCGTCTACGGATGCCAGGCCTGCTGGTGCTCGGAGCTGTCGCGATATATCGTAGAAAAGAACCTTCGATAGGATTCCATCTTCTGCCATCCTTTGTTTTTCACTAAAAATTTCATCAGGCATGAGTTTGTACCTGCGCACATTGTCCAGCATGCGTTGTCCAAAGATTATTTTATTTGCCGCGTTAAAGTCGGCTTCCATCAACAGAATGGCACGAAGTTTCGAGAGGAGCTTTACTCCAGGAGATTTTTCAATCATGACGCACAAACCTTTTTTCCAGCGAGAGAGGGCAATGCCATGATGGAGGGCGAGAGAGGTTTTGAGTGCATGGATGTCGGAGATCAGGTCCGAACTTGCCCCGGAGACATAGTGTCCGAAGTGGAGGCCGGATTGGGAGGATGAGGTAGCTTCGTGTTTGTGCCGCCAGGTATATTGCCAGTCTTTACGAGAAATGATTTGGTGTATGGAGTTTGGGGGGATTTGTTGCCTGATTTTGGCAATTGCGTCGAAAAGGAGTTTAGTCCCAGTGTGCTCGTCTGGGAGAAGAGAATATGAACCTTCTAAGACAGCTTCGCCGGATGGAGTGGCTGCGTTGTATCCGAATGCCCCTCGTAGCCGACCCTGGCATATCGGAGCCTCTTCAGCCATGTGGTAGCGTTCTCGATGGATTTTCTCCCAGATGATGTTTTGGACGTCTGATTGTGAGGAGTATTCTGTGATGGATCCATCTTGTTCTTCCACGTGCACTTCCCTTACGCTGCTACCTTGTCTTTTGCCTAATGCCCAGTTCAGTCTCCGCCAAAATGCACGGTCACGTTCCCCTTGGATAATTTGGAGGATCCTTCTTTCGGCTAATTCATCTCCTCGGTCCTTGGCCTCGTGGAGTCTTGTGTTCAAGTGAGATCTTCTGTGTCGGTGACCATGCTTGGTGAAGAACTGACAACGCTTCTTGCATTCTTGTAGGCGGTCCCTGATTGTGTGTACTGATAGAGTCAATGGGTCCTTGATCTGGCAGCGACGAGCTTGGCGAACTAAATTCCCTCTGTTCTTGATTTTCCCTGCCCAGTATCGAAGAAGAGCCCGGTAGCAGAGGGTGCGTTTAATCCACAGGGAGGCTTCCGGTGAAAAAGGGATGCGGCCTGACTTGAGTTTCCTGCATTGGCGTTCAGCGTGATGCATGAGTTGTGAGACCGTTGTGTCAATGGCGTCTAGTTTTTCTTGGAGAACAGGAGTGGAGTGGGATGATGTGCTAAGACATTGGAGTTTTGGAATAATCTTGTGATGGAGCAGCTGCGTTTCGAGTGTCTGAATATACGAGTCTGAGCATCTTGGGATTTTGGTGTTCAGGCGCCTTGCAGCCGGGCGTTTGATTGGCTGTGGGTCCGTCCCGACCAATGAACGAGTGGTGACGTCAAGGATAAATGCCCTGTGGTCACCAGCCCCATACCCAATTGGCATGGCGCAAACATTTACTATGTCAACATCAGGGGTCGTCCAGATGGCGTCAATTGGACGCGAACCGCGAAAGTGGATGGCAGTGAGATGGGTGCCCGTGGAAGTTAGGGTGGCTTCGCGAAGATCCAGATCTGGATGGGAGACCAGGGCTCTACCGAGAGGGCCAGTGTAAACGTTGTCGTTTGCGTCTAAACATAAAATCAATCTTCTCCCTTCGAGTCTCCACGTAACGAGTTGTGAGATTAGATCTTCTTTAAATTTGGTTCTGGGACAGGTGTGGTCTCTCTTGGCGACTGTCCAGTAGGTGCGCTGGAGTTGGTAAGAGGTGGATGGTTGTGAAGGAGAAGTTCGGCATGGATTATAGCCTACGATGATTGTCGTGACGTGTCCTTCTTTGCCTGAGAACGTCATGTAGGACCATCTGGCCAAGCCGGCTGAATCCATGCCTGATAGGTCTGATCGAGCTAGACTGGCGAGTTCGCCATAAGCTGTCATTCCAGTGCCTCCTTCCATTCGGCGTCCTAAGGATTTGGCAATCGGGTGAGAGAAGTTTCCTCCTGTGGACCGGGTGAGAGTTTCCCCACCGTTGAACAGTTTGGAGAGGCCTGAACGTCGATTCTCCGGGTGAGCGAAGTTGATCTTGTGTTCGTTGTATGCGAAGACATCAATTTCCATGTCGTCGATGATGCCCATGGTTTTTTCTAGTTTTGTGTTTCCAGAGACGTGTGGTGGCATACCATTCAGGTTCTCGTAGAACAATCTGGTGGAGCCCTCTCGCTTGGCGCAAGGGATGAGTCCGATAGGGCGTAAGAGGGCTTGATTTTGTTGGACAAAAAGAGATATATCCTCGTCATCCTGTGAGGGTGAAAGGGAGGGTGGCGAAGTGCTAGGTGGAGCGTTGAGAGGGTTGTTGAGGGCGGATGCGATAAGTGAAGCGTCGAGTTGGTTGGGTGTTAGATGCCTGTTGGCGAATCGTAGAGACTGTTTTTCCATTGCATTAAGTGTTGCTGAATGAGATATGAGATTGAGACGGCCGCGGCATTGAAGTGTTTGGCGGACTCCAGTCTCCTCAAGAATAGTTACAACTCTCCCTGTAGAGCTGTTGTGACGAAAAGATTGCGCTCTGCGCTGAGACCTCCTGCCGTTGGAGGGTTTTAACAAACTACTTGCGGCCCCTTGCACCGGAACTCCCGTAGATGAGGAGCCGGTGGTTCTTCGTACTATCCGGACGTTCCGGATAGATCTTCAGTGGGATCGGCATCACTAGCCGTGGACACATTCGATGAGAGTTCCTCAACATCTCTGTCCGCCTCCTCACTATCTTGATCTACCCGTACTCCAACACTTGTGGGCGTGTTTCCCGACCGCTGGCGCCCGCGGCCCTCATCTGACACGACACTGCTTTCAGAGTTGTCGGTCATGGTTTTGTCGCTTGTTCCCATCTTCTTAGAGATGCGGACTCTCTTGGATGATTCTTGTGACTGGTCTCCACTGGCGTTGTCATTCGCCTCATGCATAGTCTTGACGGATTGTGCCCCATCCAGGTCAAACAGAGCTTGGGGGGCTGCATATGCACGTTTGCCTTGACCTTTTTGGTGTTCATATTGTAGAACCACATCCTTCCACCACCCTTGTTCCTCTAGGCCTCCTGCGGCGGAGTCATCAGCGAGTTCTGCGGGGGTGAGGAGTGTTTGGGTTTTTGAATCCCATTCACACTGTGGAGCTTCGTGGATAAGTTGTGGGTCAACAAATATTTTTAAGAACTCTCGAATAAATTGCTGGTCAACCTGTTGATCTGCTAAGTGACCCAAAGTAAAGGCCGCGACTTGCTTCGCTAGGCCTAAGATGAGTTTTTCACCCTCAGGGATGTTTGGGTATACCAGCGAGACAGATCCTAGGGGGACTTGTTGATGGACTTCTGCAATTAGCGATGAGTTGTCTTGGAATTTATAAAAGGAGGTGAGAACTTCTCTTCCCGTCATGGATTTTATGATAGAACCATCAGGCTTTTTGACTTGGATGAGGTCGTTCAAGTCAAGGAAACCATAAACATCGACACTCGTCATGCTGGCATTATAATTTGTGGTTTTCACTGCGAACTTAGCTGCACGGCGAATGTCCCCAGGCGGGGATTGCCAATCTACTCCTTCGGTAGGGTGAGCATGTGAACCCCACCATTTATTATATAGTCCGTGTGCCTTCGAGAATTTGACCAGATGAGTGACGAGTTCCAAGTCAGTCTTGTCGATTTCGAGGTGTAGGACTCTGCGACAGGTCTGAATGTTCGGCGGAAGTCTTGCCATATTGACTCGCTCAGAGTGTTTGGGGATTCGAGGGACATTGGTGCGCAAACTGCATAATGGGAGGGGTTATATCCCCAGTTCATTGGGAGGTCATGCTCGAGGAAGTAGTCTACTTCATGCATTTTCCTCTGTGCTTCTTTGAATATGTCCCTTTGTTCATCAATGAGGGTTTGTCGGTGAGTAAGAGCATAAACGAAATAGATGGCGAAGGGGGTGGTCGTTTCGACTGCCTGGAGTTCTTTAATTTTCAACTGGTTTCCGAATCTTGCCCATTCGTAGGAGATTTGATTTACCAATAGTTCGGGGTCCTTGTCGCAGGAGATCGAGATGACTCCATACGCTAATAACGAACGCCCGGAGGTGGTAGAGTCCGATTTTGTTACTGCTTGAGTGTTCTTGCTGGTCTGGAAGGATCGAGGATTGAGACCTTTAATATAATTGCTAAGAGCAGTCATATTTGTCGGTACTGGGGCCGAGGATTGTCCGCCCAGTGGTGGATCTTCTGAGTCATCGTCTGTGGGGTTGATGGTGGCTTTTTTGTCAGCAATCTTCAAATTGAGGAGTAGCTGCTGAAAGGCAAATACCATCTTCTTGCCATTGTCTCCGTCGAATTGCGAGAGGCTTTCTTGGGCGAAGTCTATAGATATTTCTAGTAAGACATTCCGATGTTTGTGGATGTGGGGAGGAGAGGGAGTAGGTTTGTCGGTCAAAGGCTCAGGAGTGGAAGAGTACTTGCTGGGTTTGAGGACAGATGTAGGGTTCGATGAGGACCGTTTTTTGGTTCGTTTCTTCTGGGAGGTTGAGGGATTGGAGATTGTTTCTTGTTTTTTGTCGGGAGAAGAAGGTTTTGATTTCTTCTTTGCTGGAGAATTCGACGGAGACGACTCAGGTTCTGTTTCTTGAACTGCTGGATCTTGGAGGAGACGTGGATTGTTTATACCGTTAAGTATTTCGTTGATGTTCGAGGATTCATCTTGTGAAAGCAGTAGTTGTGGAAGAGAATCAGTCGTATCCATGGGTTTGGGGAGATTCGGTGGAAGGTCGTCCATTGGTAACCGAGGTGCGATGTGTTGCATGGGAGGGATTGGGGCTGGCGGAAGGGGCTTTGGTGGGGGTTGCCTTTCGAGGTGAAGTGAAGATGTTTTTCCTTGCTTTTGTGTGGCCGACCGTGTCTTCGGTGCAGGAGTTTGGGTGCGTGACGAGGTGGGCATGTTTTTGATTGATCGAGATTTTCCTTGTGGCTTGGAGGTTCGGGTAAGTGCAGGGGTGTGATGTAAGAAATAGGAAGGAGTGATGGCTCTTTGTATGCTAAAAAGGATGGAGTGAGTAGTGTTGATGAGATTGGGGACGAAATCAGTCTGATCTTGTGTTGATTTTCCAGGATGTGAGGCTGCAAGGGGCACTGTGGTGAGGTCATGTTTGTGGAGTACTGGGGTTGTGCGTGTAAGTGCAAGTGTACGAGGGGAACTGCTAATAGAGAAGGGAGTGTTTAGTAAGGAGGTATGCTGTGTGATGTTTTCGTTTGGATGAAGTTGCCTTAGATGTGCCATGGTGTGAGGAACGATCTCCGGTTTCCGTGGAGGAATGTCGATGAAATTAATGCATAAACTCGCTCCAGTGGATAGAAGAATGTTGACGAAGAGCGATCGCCAGGTTACTTGCGGGGAGATCATGTTCGTTGGAGTGTTGTGGCGGCGGAAATGGTGGAATCAATTGAATTCCTGTGTGTAGAGGTATCGTATTTTAAGTATGTATGTAGGACATACTGTGTTTTGTTTGACTGATCTAATCGAAAAGTCACCATCGTCTCATCTTCATACACACTACAGAGCAAACATGATGGTGAATTCCAACGACAGCGCAAAAGAAGAAAATAAAAACTACGCAACAAGACGTCGACTTTCTTTCAATCTAATGAAACTGGGCTGTCTGTTGATCGCATTCTACTCATGCCAGTTTACAATTCTGTTTTGGCAAAGCGAGTAAGCTCCCATCTTGTACATGACGCCAACCCCAACTGATCTGCCGAGTCGATGAATAATGAATTCATGCATCCTTTGTTTGTCTTTCAACAGTATGTCAATTGACACGAATAGTCATAAACCAGAATACTATCGAGACTTTTCGTCCCAGCGCGACGCGACAATCAAAATACCGCCCATGCACGAAATTGCCCAGCGAAAAACAAACATTCCCCGTCGACACGCTGCGCATAATTCGACGAGTTTCGATGCAACAACCAAAATCTCCAACGACAACAAATCTTCACAAAATCAACAACCCCAAAAAATGGATGCCAGCACATGGTTTTGGGAATTCATCGAACCTTCCACATTATCTTCCAAACCCTATCTAATCGTATGTCATAGAATGGAAGATTGGTTTTATCCCGTATCGGACTACTTTACAATTTTACGAATCGCCGACGGAGAACTTCCCCCCTGGAACGCCACGGCGTTGCTCCTTCATGAAGATGTATTCTGCGCGGACCATCCCTATGTCAAAGAGGCGATACGACGACGCACCGAGGCGCCATTTTTGTTCGACGCGACGGACTCTCCCCCGCGGCCATTCCATGGATGGAAAGACGGTGTATTTTGGCCCGAATCCATAAATTCCGCAAAAAGTCTTCGGGTTCTCAAAGACAGACCGGCATTGGTTCGGATTCGTGGAGAAGTCTTTTGGAGAAACAACGGTCGATCGTGTCAAGACGTCGATTTCATCGTCGACCGTCAAAAAGAACGACTGTTTGACGATTGTCTCACCATTCACTTCGTACAAGGCGTATCGAGCGCGTATCTGCGGGAATTCTCGGAGACCGGGCTGCGCAGGGGAGATTTGGGAGTGCAGGCCACCGCCGATATTTACGAACGGCGTGTTCTGCATCCCAAAGCCGATCCGAATATCACACTTCCGTACGATAAGTTCTGCTCGTTTCTGATACGATTCGATCCCAACAATCTTGTGGACATGTTCAATTCCTCCAGTTATGACATTGATGCTATCGTTCGGCACATGTTTTTTCGGCAACTCGGCGAGTATAAACCGTGCACGCGGGTGACAGATTGCAAAGGCAACCCCTACACCTCGTACAAGTGTATGTCGCAGGGGTACAAGTTTCATATCACCATGGAGAATACTTTGGTGGATGGGTACATTTCCGAAAAGTTATTTAATGGAGCATTGGGGAGTGGAATACCGATCTACTTTGGCGCATCGGATGTGGGATCCTATATTAACATCAAGTCCTTTGTGTACTGCAATGTCAGCAGATCGGTGATTGATGAAATGCGAACTTTTTATCCGCGGGCACCGAAGCCCAGACCTTTCTTGTTCAATAGAACTTCAAAGGGGTTCTGGCCTACTGAGGAAGAGCTGTATACTTGGGCAGATGGATATTTGAGGTCCCAATTGGAGCCCTGCGTAAGAAGAGTTATGGAATTGGATGCCAATGACACTGCGTTCAGAGAAGTTGTTTCGGAGCCATTCATTTCAAATCATGATTTATTGAGTGGGCAATATCCCTTCCGGGGCATTGAACTTGCGCTTGATGCTATTAAGAACAAAAAGTAACGATTCTGATTACAAGCCAACACATTTCTTTTTCGAATGACAACAATTTTAATGCACGATTATTTCTTTAATTTTGGATTGTCTAATTGAATGAACTGTTTGTAACTATGAAACGAAAACTCCTCTTCTTCACAATTATATCTCCCTCTGAACTTCTTTTATGCCAATCCTAAAGCTTTTAGCCTTTCTGCATTCCTTGCCACTCTCTCCGCTCTCATCTTTTCATATGCACTCAACTCAACCTCTTCCTCTTCACTGCTGCCGGCTCCTCCATCTCCTGATTGCAGTCGTCGCTTGCGCAAAATTTCCTTCTCATCCAATACTTCGAATGGTTCAAATTGCTCATTGAAGTAATATTCATGATTGGGCACTACCACCCCAGAGCTAAAGGTGAAGGATACGCCCGCACGGGCTCCGGTGCTACCATCGTTGTCAGGAGATATTCCTTCCGAGAGACTGCCATCCACTTCCGCTAGGTGACCGCTTCGAACGAGACCCCGTAAGACCCAACGCAGAGCTGGTATTACGTACTGTTCACGGATCTCCCACACGATGTTGGTGCCACTTTCGTCTGAGCCAGTATCAAAGACCCGGCCTAAGTAAGGGGGGAATGACCCCTCGATATATTTGCCAAGCTCATTTTCTAATATCATGGCATTCGGAGAATGTTGGCGGTAGAGCTTTGCGTAGAAGAGCTCGTGAAGAGTTTCACGGATGCCCTCAACTCCTACCCTGCTTGAGGAGGTTGTGAGAAGCAAGCTTGTGATGTCGTTACCTCCTTTGCTATTGTTGGCGTCGGTAACTTTTGGATCATCAGATGGGTCAGAATGTGGCTGGAAGCAATCATCATTCACAATATAGTACTCTACACCAGGCAACACGATTGGCTCTTGAGAGGGCGTAGCCCTTGCGTTTGTTGAAACCAGCTCATCATCAGTGTATGACTTAGGCACCGTCCTGGCACGAGAAGATCTCCTAACATTCGACTCCTCTTCTTGCTGCATTTTGAGGAGTGAGAACATTTCATCTTCTTCATAACCCACCGAGTTTTCTTTGGTTTCTGCTTTGATGGAATGATTGTTCGCGGGTGCATGACGACAGCTCCAATCTTGCGGTAAGGAAAATCTACCGACGTTCGTCTGTATCTGCTCAAAATAAATGCATGGACCAATGAAGATGAATACAAGTAAAAAGAGTGAGAACGTCCACCGCTTGAGAAATAATCGGGAAACAAACACAAAATGCACCTTCATGTGAGGAAAGGACCCGGAGACATTAAAGTCAACAACACTTTCAGGTAACATGTAAGGCTTCTCAATGGCTTTGCTAGGAATATCGTCCTGAACTCGCGGTTTAGTAGTTTTCTTTGCGCCTCCTTTCCTTGATTTGGATTTGCCATCTTCATCATCATAATCACTCTCGTATTCATACATGTCAACATCACTGTCATCATCGGCATAGATACTCTTTTTGGCATGACTACTCTTCGATGCTGGCTGGAAGAAGGATGCGGTGGCCTTCTTGACGCATTGATCGAACTTACGAATTGCATTCTTTTTCATCACCTCAGCTTCCTTGCCGATCCAACTTTCTGAAGTGTTGTAAAGAATTGCGTTGTCAAAAATAAGCATGACATCCTTGTAGAACGGCCCGTAAGCCATCTTATACACGGGATGGTCCACTATGGGATTTTCGACATCATAGTCATCGACAGTAGAATTAGGAGGAATGCGGCTGTACTTCCCATCTTCGAGATTTTTTGCTAGCGTCGACAGATCCATTGGGTTCTTGATAACGTCAAAGTAATCTGAAAATCAAATAAATCAGATTGATGATGAGTGTTAGCATCCGCATTAAATGCCTAGACAAATATTGCGCTGTCTCCTTACCTGGAATCCCGAGAGCCACGGGGTCGACAGGTGTAGAAAACGGAGCGCTTCTTTGATGACTTTTCAAGTAGTTCAAAATAGACTCGCAAACATTGTAAGCTTCGGATCCTTGGAAGTATTCATGCATATCAATCTTATATCTACTACAGAGTGTAGAAATATGCCCAGAATTCGAGACAATGTCCTTCAGAAGAGTACCGTCAGCATTGACAGTTGACCAAAACGCGCAAGACTCCTCCGCATTCTCTCCCTCGTTGTCTAGCAAGACCAATAATTTGCTTGTAACAACTTCGTTCTCAACTAAATGATCGTGGCCTGCGATCAAACCATAGATAATCTCATATTTCTCTTTTTCTCCGTCGAGGGGATCAGGTGTTAGCAATACACGCGAGCCGGTCTTGTTTTTGAACGGATGCTTGTTTAACCCGACAGGTTTGACACTTCCGTGTTCGTGAGCTTGACTACTGGCGCGGATCTTACGATGAAGAAATGCAGCTTCCATGCCCTAATGGATTGAATAGATAGGTTGTTACCCATTATGATGATGGCGGCGACAAGAGAAAAGCTGTATGATTAGACGCGCATGATGAATCCTAATCGCATGTTGATAAATTCGATAACACGATGGAATGCAGCACTCCGGTTCAACTCATGACGAAAAAAATCTCACCGCCCTAACTTGTGATTCTGTGAGAACCATGTACTCGATGTCATTTGCATTATTGTCTACATCAATGTCGATGTTGGCATCAGAGGAAGATGCATCAATGTCACTGGCCGCAATTGGAATGGCACGAAATCTCATTCGTCGGGCTACCACTGGGTTTGGTAATGCATTTGGGTCTTGAAATTGTTTATTTGTATCCTCACTGGTTACTGTGTCTTTCACGGAGGGAGTAAAGGACACAACTCTGTACCATTGGCATTTTTGATTGATGCCGGGTTCTACGTCTCTTGGCATGAGTGGAGAACTGGATGGCCTGAAAATGATTTTGCCGATGAGAGCATTATCCGAATTTTTCCACAAAATGTCATCTTTGTCCTCGTCTGTATTGAAGAACCTCCAATCTTCCGCGCCTGCATCCCCTTCCATCTCATCGGCTGCAGTCGCAATTGCAATGGTTGAGATTTGCAAAAGGGATTCTCCGCTCTGTCCGCCCTTATCAATCGCTTTCATCAAAGCCGTCCTGAGCGACAGCTCAGTAACATGTAGACTTTGGACATAATCCTCAAGTGCCGCGAGTTTTTTGATCAAGCGACCATCTCCTGGAGTTGGCGCAGCGGCGCTGGATGCTACTGCGTCAGCGCTAACTTCTACGGAAGGGTCGGGAGGTTCCTCATTTGGCCCTGATGATGTAATGTTATCTCCGGTAAATTTTACCAAAGCGCCTTCTTTCAGGAGTTCCCAACAAGCGGCATCTCCGTCAACGTCCACAAGAAGTCGACCGACCTGTCCCAAACGAAAAACTAAATGACCCAATGCGCTTCTTAGCTTCCTCCATTCCTGCAAAGGCGTGATGAAGACAAGAGTGGATTAACCAACGAATGCGGGTCGTGACAAAAACACCATGAGAGGGGTCTCTTACCACAACTTCACCTCTAGAAGACTCGTAATCAGTGGCAAATACTAAATGCTTCAGATCCATTATCGAAGATGACCCAGGTTTTGCCTGACGCAGCAACCGAACGAGAGCGGATAAAAGTTGATCGCGAGACATACTTTGATAGCTCCCATAAAATACAGGCTCGTCTCCGCCGGCAGCGCGGCGAGTAGTCCTCCGACGTTTGGCGAGCGGTTCGTTGTCATCTACGATATTATTTTCAGCAGCAGCCAGAGACCGCGCCAAGTCTTCGTCACTTTGAGTCGGTTGATCGGCCGATGTCGTCGATTCGGTAGCCGGTTGTGGTTTTTCTGCCGCCTCTGCGACGGGTCGATCGCTAGCGACCAAATCAGCGGTAGAATTCACCCTGGACATGACAAAAAAATCCTTCAACAAAGATTTCGATCGATCCGACCACGAAGGCCAAACAGTACAACCATTTCCGTGAATGGATTTGAATCTCCAGAGTTCAAACGTCTTTCTAGACCGATACAATTGCTCTAACTTTGCATTGCGCTTCTGTTCCGCAGCCATGCGAATCTTTTGGCGTTCCTCCTTTTTCCTTTTCGCGAGCGCCCGCGCCTCTGCCTTGGCTCGTTTTCGGGCCTCGATGTCTTCCTCTGCGAGTTCATCTTCGTGCCCGTCACCATCGACTTCTTCCGGTTGCGGGATGAAGGTTCTAGTTGAAAAACGACATCGAGCGAAACTCGCTGGTTCGTATTGAGGTAAATCTTGTATTTTGTCATCGGATGTGCAAATGATATCGGATACGTAGGACGAGGTGTTTTTCTCTTCGCTGGCATTCTCCATCTCTTCCACCTGCTCATCGTCGAGGAGAGATTTGGGAGTTTGGATGGGTTCCCCTTCGATGGTGCGAACGATGGCATCTTGAATATTGGCAGGCGACATGTATCTCTGCTTGCGACCAAGTTGATCAATGACAAGGCATGGATCGGGTTCGAAGAAAGGGTCTTCTCCCTCGTCGACTAACCTATGGGATGCACCATTCTCATGTGACTCGTCTTCCGAATTCCACCCCAACAATCCCAAAAGATAAATCGCGGTCGGACCACCACTGACCTCATTCCTGGGAAATTCGTAGGACATTTCGAACGTTCTGCCGTTTGCTTTCGTTTTTCCGATTCCCTCGTGGTCTTCTAAAACACTCTCGACCGCTTGCATGGCATCCTCGGCATAGTTGACCGTATTCCTCGCCCGCGAACTCCTCCGAACTTCTCCATCCGGAGCGCCCGCCCAACGCGCCGCCGAGCCACCGCGAAAAGACTTGTCCATCTCCTCTCTGCTGAGCCTTTCCATTTCTTTTCGTCGTTCGCATTCGGCAAAGTATTCGTCCAGCAGTCCGTTCTTCGATGCGTAGTTGAATGCCAGCGAACATGCCAGTTTGAGGCGTTCGGCAATTTTGGATGGGGCAAAGTGACATTGTTCTTCTACCTTTTGATGGTATCGTACCAACTCATCTTTGGTCAGTTTTGTTTTACTGCGTGGCTTGGAGTGTTCACCGGCATGGTCATCATCGTCTCCTTCGTCGTCGGATGGGAGGGGGGGAGGAGGCTGAAAGCTGCTCATGTACTAAGTGAGAAAGAAAAAGAGAACGAAAACGATTGAATTGTGATTTCTCGATCCAATGCGACGACATTTCATAGCCAATGATGCTATAATGCTCATCCTCGTACCTGATTGGGATGCTTCGAATAATACTCAAAGTCATTCCCATCCTGATTCCTCTCGCCTCCCCTTCTTTTGTTCTTATTCTTCCCGTCTTCCCCGACACTCACCGCCCCCTCGGCAACCGCCCGCAATCTCCTCCTTTCTAGCAACAATTCCAATCGTACCTTCTGCGCGATGTCCCTCCGCAACTCCAACGCCGCCGACACCACCAATCGAGGCAGAAGGTCGTTCTCCACTTTCCAATCCAGTGCGAGTCGTTTTCGTATCAATGCGGCGCGAACGTGTTTGTGCACCGCCAAGGCATGAGATCGAAGCATTTCCGTCGGAAATTGCATCGTCTTTTGTTTGGAAGCGGGCGACGTCGGCATCAAACAGGGGAGCAATTCCGAAAGCGTCACGTCTTCGAGGTATCCGATGCCCTCTCCCGCGGATCCGTCCCACAGAATGCGAAACAATGCGTCGTTTTCCGTTTGACGATGGGCTTCGAATTCAAAAGCGGGATATTCGTTGTAGACGTAGTCGTAGTCGTCGTGAAGATGCCCGCGTTGGTTTCGTGTAGGCGAATATCCCACCACGGTCCCGTACACCAGCGGCAAGGCCAACGCGAATCCGCTCTCGGAGGCGGCGGGACGGATCAACGTTCGGTCGGGAACGTGCACGCCGTGATTCCAATACGGTTCGATGTTGGAGCGTGGATCCTTTTTGGCGAGGTATTCCATGCCGTTTTCTTCGGCGTCGGGCGGAGCGGGGGGGAGAGGGACCAGACGATGGTCCAGTTTGGTGTGGGTGTCGGATTTGAATTGTTCTTCTTCTTGTTCTTCTTCTTGTTGTTCTTGCTGCTGTCGTTGCTGCTGCTGACGGATCGTAGAAAAAGAACGATACAAAAAATGAGGAAGCAGGCCGTTTCTTTGACCGCACGGATTTCAATTCCGACGCACCGTCCCAAAATAGGAATAACCTCCGTGCAAAGAGCGAATCACGGTGCGACAAACACGTTCGTTCAGATGCATCGTTTCATCTACAACGTCCGCGTCGACATTGGCATGGTAAATCCACACTCGTTTTTCGGCGCGCTCTGACAAGGGCTCCGCCGATCGTTTCTTTGCCATGATGGAGGGCGATTGTAGACAGTCCACACTGCTCGGTGATTTTGTTTGGGGAAGGAGGCACTTCAGCGACGGGGGGCAGGAAGGATGATATTTTACTGGGGCCCGTCTCCGGAAGAATATACAAATATTTTTTGGAACGGAGGAGTCCGTTTTCTTTGGGCTTCACAGAAAAATATGGTACCCCACCAATCCTCATTATGCTACAGGATTTTATTACTTTCTACAGACCGCAAAAGTAGGAATTTCCCAGTTTAATTAAGATATTTTGTTACATTGGAATACATAGAATTTAATACCTAAAGTTACCTTCTCGCCTCACATGCTTGTTGTCTCACCAAAAACACGAGTGGTGAAGCACATTCTCTGTCATTGTCGCCAACATAAGTATTGTAATACTGCGAACTTACCGACCTAGTTGTTGCGGCCTCATTTGTTTGCGAGATAATTATTCACGACAAGATTATATATTACCGGTCGGACTGACCCCAGGCTGATTTCAGTTGATTCGACTTAAATCAGCTCACTGGCAAAGCTTCATATCTCAATGTAGAATCAACGCTTAAAGTTGCCCATTGTAGAGTCCAAAGCTTTGAGAGATGAAGTATATTCCACTGAAAGTGGAATGGTAGAATGACCGCTGTTGCAAACAAAGTCTGGACGTGAAGTTGCACTCGGTCCATTTTTCTATGTAATTGAAGTACAAAAATTAACCAATGTCTGAATTATTTAAAAAATCTACATAGGAATACGTAAAAAATGTACTGGATGCCGCTGATGTCTCTCACATCGATCCCACAAATCTATTTGACCATGGCAAGAGCAAAGCGGAACGGGATCGGTGCACGCTGCGCTGTCCTTCTCCGCAAGCTGCACCCGGGCAACGTGATCGCAGAGAGGTTCCCAAACTTTGGATCACAGGAGAGACTGTATGATCTAATCACTGTCAAGAAAGATGAGGTGATTCGTGGTGGTCGCGTGATGCAGATGATCTTTTTCATGAGTGAAACTGTTCCCAATGAGAGCCTCTTTGCATCACCAGGCTTCGTCAAGGTGATTGAAGAAGGCAATGAAGCTGACTTCTTTGAGCCTTCTGCATCACGCGCTTCAACTCCTGCTCCATTTCCTGGAGCACACGAACCTGCAGAAGGAGAGCTTCTTGACGAAGCTGTGTTCTTTTCCACCAACACGGCCGAAGATATTGCGATTGTGAGGAACCAGGGTCTTTACGTTGATGACAACAATGCCCCAGCCCCCGAGAACATACCCACTGCCAATGCACCCACTACAGATAACGATGGATTATTTCCTGGCCAGCGATGGGGATGGGATGGATTAGATCCTTGCCAGACCAGTGACATACAAGATCAAGTCCCCAAGTTCTCCAATTGGTCCCCCATTGGCAAGAACTATTTTGAACTCTTCACAAAGCTCTTCCCTGATAAATATCTCGAAGACGTTGTCCTCGCAAAGACAAACGAGGCCTTTCGCAACCTCAAGCTACAGCCCTTGACCAAAGGGGAATTGTTTCGATACTTAGGCTTGTGGTTTTTGATGTCCACAGTTGGTTCAGGGTTCTTGACGGATGCTTTCTGGCAAGGATATGATGAGGTTGAAAATCCGTGTCCCTATCTCCTCAAGAAGTACATGTCTCGCAAGAGGTTCAAGATTATAACTCGAGAACTTCGCTTCACTGACTGTAACAAGCCACCCTTTCTTGATCGCTTCTGGGAGGTTCGTCAAATGGTCATTGAGTGGAACCGAAACATGGCTGCTGTGTTCTCATCCTCTTGGGTGATTTGCTTGGACGAGAGCATGTCCATATGGACAAGCCGTTGGACATGTCCTGGATGGGTCTTTTGTCCACGCAAGCCACATCCATTTGGGAACGAATACCACTCTGCCTGTTGTGGAATTACAGGCATCATGTTTTCTGTGGAGATGGTGGAAGGAAAGGATCGGCCACGTCAACTTGGCATTCCAGAATTTCAGCAAGACCATGGTAAGACTGGTGGGCTGCTGCTTCGTATGCTGAAATCTTACTTTTCTTCTGGTCGATATGTCATTCTTGATTCAGGATTCTGTGTCTTGAAGGCAATCTTGGCTTTGAAGAGGGTTGGAGGGTTATACGCAGGTGCTCTGATAAAGAAGAGGAGGTACTGGCCAACTCTGGTGCCTGGCGCAGCAATGGATACATGGTTCCAAGAGAAGAGTGTAGGAGATGTTGATGCCATTCAAGGGATCGATAGTGGGACTCCATATTTTATTTGGGGGATGAAAGAGCCGGACTATGTCATGAGGATTATGGCAACGGGTGGAGCACTGGTGGCGGACGATACCTGCAAGACAGCATTTCGTGGTGAGGGGACTGCAAGAATGTCATTCAAATACACCAAGCCTTTTGATTGGCATTTTCGTTTCAGGCATTTGGTTGATGATCATAACAATCTACGGCATTCTTTGCCAAGTCTGGAGGGCACCTGGATCACAGAACGTTGGCCAATTCGTGTGTTTTCATTTCTCCTTGCCATCTCTGAGGTGAACTGTTTCCTGGCGCTAAAGCACTTTGTCTTTCAAGATGACATGACAACTTATCTTGATTTCAGAAAGGAGCTTGCCTGGAGCCTCATTAACAACCCATTTATTCCCTGTGAGAGTTCTAGAGCTTCTGGTCTTGATATCCTCAATATGGAATCACATGACATCATGTTAGTGCCTCCACATGCATCAGTATACTGCAACCAATGATAGGTATGTAAGGCAAAACAACACAACCAACAATATGCTTGCATCTGGCCACAATGTTTTGTTTGCACCAGGAATTGCTGAGCTTGCACCCCGTGATACTAGCTGTGTGCATCTGATGTCATAAAGCATGCAATGGATGAATTTAGAAGAAAATATGCAGAAGACTGTTTTCAGCAGTGTAATTTTGGGGATATTCTAAACGTACAATGGCAGTCACACCTAGTAGTTTTTGTTAAGTTACCATGTATGCTTTATACACCAAAGTGATCCTTGTTTGCTCAATATGCCTAGTGGTCAGCCGTGAGGCCTAGTGCCTAGTACTACTAGTCAAGCCTCAAACCAATGCCTATTAAGTTTTTTGTGGACTAGTTGCCACTTTCTATTGACTAGTTGGACAATTACGGTAGTAAGCATCCTATTTTATAGGTAAGTATCTATCTGAAGATATCTCAAGAACAAAACATTTCACTAATAAAATTCACTTAGAGGGGCCAATCAATACCAGTGAAGACCATTTTTGGGTGAAAATGATTGATTATGAAGGCTTGATCTTGTCTTATTCAGGACTTTCCATTCATGTTTGGTTACCCAATGATGTCCTCATGGGGTTGGTGATGTCTGGCTGAGGTTCCAGTGACCAAAACATGACTTGGTTATGGAACACAACATGTGATAACTTGACTATGAGCCAGACTAGTAATAGGGATGTGCTACTACTGTATATTACAGTGTACAGGCCACACCAAATGCTGAGGTTCAGTAAAGTGTGGCCTATATGCTGAGTTCTTTTTAAATGAAAGGATGAAGTGTTAAAACATTGAATTAATCATAGATGATATCGTAGTTCTATCATTTTTGTTATGCCCTCTTTTTTCTTGCCAGTTTATTTCAGTGTGAGGGGCTTTGTACCCTCCAGCCCAGTCACGCCCCACCTTTTTGTCATGTCATCCATGGATCCATACCAGAAACAAAAATGGCAACACTTGCAGCAACTGTCACAATGAGTGATGCACTTTTACCTCCATTTCATATTTTTAAAGGTGCACAAAGCAGCAGAATTGCAAAAACCCAAATTCACAACATTCCCAGAAATGGGTTTCTATGCCATGTAGAGCAAGGCATGGATGGACAAATCCATGATGTCCATGAGGATTGAAAAGTGTCTTTTGCCATGAAATGACACACTTCCTCCTAAGGTGACACCTCTTCTCATCTTGGATTCTTTTTGCATCAACATGGTGGGATCGGTAGTAGAAAAAATGTAGTGTATTGAAATAGAAATCCAATACATCCCTGATGGTTGCACTTATCTGTGCCAACTGATGGATGTGTGAGTGAATAAGCCGATCAAAAATATGATGCTTGACAAATGGGAGGATTGTTGGAAAGGATGAAGTGCAAAATTGTGAGGCACAAATGATGCCCTCTCATGAATTGATTGCATCATGGGTTGTCAAAACCTATTGGATGCTTGATGCTGAAAAGTGTAAGCTTGCATTGAGGAAAACTATTTTGGAATGGGTTGCTTTGTAAGCAATTATTAATCTTTTAGTCAAACTGGTTATGTATTCATTAATTTACTGCAGTAGATTAAGCATTTTTTCCTCATAAATATTTTCATTAGTTTATGATTATAAAAAACAATAACTCAGACATCCTCATTAACCATTTCTACAAGAGCATACCCACAGTTCCTGTGATAAAGCACATGGCGGTTAGAATTTGGGTGTTCAGGTGATAACACCCAAATAACCTCACCAATACTCCATCAAGCATTCTACCACGAGCACCAACTGCATGCTCCCATGGGGTAAAACCCACCCAACACCCATTGCTGTCATCCCT
>JALLPC010000010.1:0-23328 GCA_036940045.1 Stephanocyclus meneghinianus | reverse complement strand
ATTTTTTCATTACCACTGTCACAGTTTTGGTTATTATGTATTTTCCCTCAACCTCTATAGATTAGTGTGATACTAATACCTATTAGTACCTCTAGACAGTCGACACACATTTTACCCATAACACTTGAATTACACACCCTGTTGACATCCGACGAGATGACCATCACTCAAGAAACAGATCAACCTGATATCAGTTTTCATCCAACTGCCCCTCCTCTTCCCACTACTACCACCGCACCCATCGATGTTTATGCATCAGTAGCGACTGTGACAGCTATACCTATCGTATCGGCCACGTCAGTACCGGATTCATCCACTATTTTGGAGGTTAGCCCCACTCTCACATCGTCATGTCCGGACGGGACCGATATCGAACGAACCATGAATTCCGACGGCTCGCTCAGCGTCAAAATCACGATAATAGCAACGCAAGGTGACGGTTATCATGATATTAGAATCGAACATTACATGATTCCTGCCCCGGTGGCGAATTCGGTAATGCAATCTTTGGATATTACCGGAATGGCACCCAGCAGTGTGTACATGACGAAAATTGAGGATCACCATTTACCTCCAGAGGTGAATGTGGCCGAAGCATTGAGTAGCCTTAGCCCCCCAGCACATGCCACTTTGGGTATACCGCAGGGAGGTGTCGGTGGCACCGCTGCAATTACATCAATGGGAATGACTGATTACGAAAGAAATCGGAGGAAAAGAGTAACTTGCTTTTTTATTGCTATGACGGCTGTGGTGATTTGGATTATATTAAAGTCAGTTCTATAATTTGCGAAGAAACCATGACAGGATACTATCCTCCATCGCCTTCGTACATGAACGATGATGATTTCGTCAATCCTTCCGCTCCAGCATCATCCTTTGTTTATCCCGTGTGTAGTGATGACGACTGGATATCAATGATCACCATGGCACCTACCTTGAGGGACACTCCAGACAAGAACGCAATAGATCTACCCAACTGGAGGCTTTCCGTATTTCCGTCTTCAACTTCATATCCAACAGCAAGTTATACGGTCTCAACATCTCGACAACTTCCACAAGACGATGAAAATACTTGATTGGAAATGACAAAGCTAACAAGAAAAGAGATTTGAGAGTGACGCCAAGACTTCTCTCGTCGACAATCATGAAACGTATGCCTACCTCATCTGTGTTTGCACCACGAAGGATGCCGTGATAAAGTTGGACAGAAAAAGATAACTCATTTGAAAAATTATCTTTTGTCATGTGACCGTGTATTCCTACAATGATTGGGGACACACGAACGCGCTCTACTTTAATCCCTCAATGAATCGTAGTTTCTCGTTGCCACGGACAATTCCACTTCATCCTACACATAATTATGATCATGTGATAATACTATTAGTTTATCTGAATTCATAGCACCAAGACCGACACACCTCTCACATAACCTCTTTCAAAGTGAAAGTCTTCCCAGATTTGGAAGCATCCTCAAACGCAGCTTTAGAGCTCACTACTGCCGAAGAGGTATCTTTCAGTGCTCTAAGTCTCTCCGCAAAGTCCCTGAAGTCAGAGGGCTTTGTATTCAACACCTGATCGCGGTATTTCTGGCGCTGTTCGGGAGTCTCACGTGTAAGCCACCTCCTGAAAGCAACAGCACCTTTTTGGTCAGGACTAAGAGCTCCATCCATATCACCTATTGCACCAATGATGGCAGTTGCCAACGCTTCTGGATTCTTCTCCATCTCAACTGCTGATGACATGAGAGAGTCGCTTGCCGCATCGTAAACATCAATGGTTCCCGCAAGGTTTGGATCACGGTAACTTAAGAAGGTAAATATACCATCGCGTGGTTGGAACTGACAAAATCCTCCGTAGGCACCACCAATAACTCGGACGTTGTCCCACAAATATCCAGTTCCAAGGAATTTTTGAATAACAGCAGTTGATCCACTGACTTCTTCACCAATGTCGTATAACCTACCGCCTTTTCCAACGTAAGACACTTGAGTTGGGACAACAAAGCCTTCATCCACAATGGGTGCTTTCGATGACATTTCTTGCTTAATGTGCTTGGCCCAGGGGTGAGGTTCCGAATAAAAGTTTTGCAACTTTCCTCCGTGACTGTCGCCAGGCAACTTTTGCAAGAACTCCTCCACAGCGGGTTGAATCTTATCAAAAACAGCTTTGTCACCCGTAATATCAAGGATCATCCCATCCCTGCACGTGCTCTTGTCCAGGATAACATTACGCATATTCTCAAGCCTAGCTAATAGAGACGGGAAATCATTCTCAGCTTGGTCTAGAAGCCCTTTGACAGTATCCAAGGATGAAAGACCGGACATGATCTCGTTGATGTAACCGATGACATTGTATCGAGATCGAATGCGTGCATTAGCAGTAGAATGCCCACTTCCCTGAACAGAGGATTCCTTCCGTGACTTAGATTCCTTGAGAATCTCAATAATCTTCGCTCTTGAGTCAAGATTGGCATCACGTAAAATCAAGTCGAAGATGGAGAACATTTCATCAACTTTGTCGCTTGTTGCTTTTCCAGAAATGGTTAGCTTCGACACAAAATGTTCGCCTTCACCAATGACTCCCTCAGGTGCCCCATCTTTGTTCACGCCAGTGATCATGGTCGACACACTCACGCCTCCAGTATGCATTCCAATCTTTCGAGACAGAGCGACACTGTCGTACTCTCCTGCACCAGTCTCCATCATTATTCGTGTGAATAGGGGAAGGAGGGGCACGTCTTCGAGAGGAATGCCGGACACATCAACTGCCAAACTGGCATATGCAATACCAGATGTGCTTCCCAATTCATGTTGAACCAGGGTGACGCCTGAATTGGCTGCGTTTTCAGTGACTTCAATAGGGTACTCAGTAACTTCCCTTTTGAGATCTTCCAACTCAAGACTGGGAATAGTTGCACGCGCCTCGGGAGGATCCTCTGCTGCTTGAAGCTTTTTGAGTTCGACAGTCTTATCAATAATCTGTTTGAGATCATCTTCTGACATGGACGCTTTGATCTGCGCCAATTTATCTTTCTCCGCCTACTCGATGGAGGATACGTTTTGCAGTGGAATAAGAACAACCATGTGACTCTTTTACAGGCTTTCAAAGATTGTCGACTCACCTTGAGCTGCTCCTCCTCCAAAGTCTTGGACGGGTACATCTCCACAGTGGTACGATGAGAATTCTCTAACAATAAGTCACGAATCATATCCTGGAAAACTTTAGAGCCAGACTCTGCAATGGTGGCTTTCAATTCTGCCAGGGGCTCCTCGAACTTGAGTGCCTCAGTGGGAGATTTGTCATAGATCCATTTCGACATGCTTCCGAGCATTAGTGAAAGTCCCTTAGGGAAGGACCCAGTATTGAACTCGCGCATCTATGACATAGCACCAGAGCAGCGATTCGTCACAAAACAGTTTTGAAAATCGGGCGAACTATACACATGATTCACTTACATCAAACTCTATCGTATTCATAGAAGCGGCAACCGCATCCTCCGAAAATCCCTCCTCCGCAACCTTTTTCAGCGTTTCCACCACCAACTCCTCCACTTTGCTCACATCCTCGGGCTTAACCCCTTTTAGACCGACAGAAAACACCCCTTGCAGCAGTTCCGTCATGAGTCCACCACCGGTGATGGCATCTCCCAACCCACTCTCCATAAGAGTCTTGCGCAGTATGGACGATGTCGTTCCCATAAGCAAGTGATCCAATATGGTGATAGTAATCTCCTCCACCGGCGAGAATTCCCTATCGTTGACCAACCAATTGACCATAATCATGTGCGTCTCCGGCTGATCCGCCCCGGCGGGATACGGCTTCCTGACCAATTTGGGAGCATCGTACTTTTTCTTTTGGTATTGAACGACACTCCCCGGTTTGCTCTCGGGAGACTGATCAAAATCCGACAGGTATTCGTCCATAATCTCCAATCTTTTGGCAACGTCATCGTCTCCGGCGAAGAAAATTCTGGAGTTTGCAGGATGGTAGAATTTCTTGTGAAAGTTGGCGAATTGCTCGAAACTGAGATTTGGAATTTCAACGGGATCCCCGCCGCTGTCCACTCCGTAGGTATTGTCCGGGAAAATACTGTGCTGCGCCTCCCTCTGCAACAGCGAATCGGGGGAGGAATAGACTCCCTTCATTTCGTTGTAGACTACTCCCTTGTAGGTGAGAGGTTGTGATAATTCCTCCAATTCCAAATGCCATCCCTCTTGGGCGTGTACCATGGGGTCTGAAATGGCGCGTGGATGGAAGACGGCATCTGCATAGACGTTGATGAGATTGTAGAAATCTTTTGTGTTTTGACTGGCTACAACGTAGCACGTCCGATCGGGGTAAGTGAAGGCATTGAGGAATGTTTGAAGACTGCCCTGCAGGAGCTGCACGAATGGATCTTTGGTTTTGTACTTTCTCGATCCACACAGGACGGAATGTTCGAGAATGTGCGGTACGCCTGTGGAATCGGAGGGGGGCGTGCGAAAGGTGATGCCGAAGCATTTGTTGTCGTCGTCGGTGGACACGGAGAGGAGTTCGGCACCGCTCTTTTTGTGACGATAGAGAGTGCAGTAGGCGCCAAACTCGGTGACAACGTCGGTGGAGAGAATTTCGTAGGCCGGATGGGTCACGCCCAGGTTTTTCTCTAGCTCTGTCGCAACGGCGGAGGGTCTCGCGATGGAACAAGTGGAAGAGGACGACGCGAATCGTCCCACGGTGAACGTTGGTAGCAGCAATTGAGACGCGCAGGAAGATCGCTTGTTTACGAATGAGGCCGAAGAAGAACGGCGAGCTACGGTGGACGAAGTGCGCAGCGCTCCCTTCGCCAACCCGGCGAAGGCTGTGGTTCGTCCGGCAGTGGTGGAAAGGTAGGCCAAGAAGAGCATTTTGGCAAGGCGCCTGTCGTGTGAAAAGCGGGCAATTGATGTGGGAGATGCTTACTCGCTTGTCGCATGGCATGCCATGTCAGTCAATGTTCAGATATGGCGCAGTGAGCTCTGACACAGCTGGCCACAGTCCCGCTCATGGACAGCAGCTTCAAACGAACAGAGAAAAGACAAGAGAAACAGACACTCACCAATTTGACTTTGATAATGGCATTAGATTTCAGTTACTAGGCTTCGGGAGAAAAAGAGCACGCAACACTTGTCAACACAAACAAGTAATGAAACTTATCAATAGTGAAATATATCTTGTGAGTTATTTTGTTACGTACCACCGGCAGACAACATTGATGTTAGACTGTCATGTTGTTCGCTCATAGCTCATTATGTGTGTTGGAGGAGGTTGTCGGAAGATCAGAGGATGAGCTGGCCAATAATGCCCATATGGTTGGAAAACTGAAGATATATATATTGTTTCATCTACGCGTACTTACCCACCTACCTACCTACCTACCTACACGAATATAGGTATTGTACATTACTGGTAGGTACAATACTGGTGTTTGGTAGACTAATATATTATAATACCTTAAATATCCCATAGACCTAAATTGCTAAGCCGAATTTCTCTCCCGTGAGTCAGTCCCGTCTAAATCCAAATGGCACCGAACAGATCAGACAGGCCCGTCGGCAGAATATAAAAAGTCTTCCTGACGTGATGTCAAAGTGTGATGTCACAAAGATTACATAATACACCATAGTTGTTTACGTCATCACAATCCGTAATTACAAATATTCTGCAAGCAGAATAACCACGTGGCGCCTTGGTCCTACGCTTCATGCGGCTGTCTGCTAGATGTGGGGGTGAGTACGCGCTATGAGCTACTAGTTAGGGGGTAAAGGACACATGGTGCTAGAGTGTAACTAAATCCCTAAAATAACGGGCTTAGGACAGANTTAGAATCGAACATTACATGATTCCTGCCTCAGTTGCGAATTCGGCAATGCAGTCGATGGATATTACGGGAATGGCACCCAGCAGTGTGTACATGACGAAAATTGAGGATCATCGTCTGCCTCCGGGTGTAAATGTGGTCGAAGCATTGAGTAGCCTTCAATCTCAGCCATATTCCAGTCCCACTATATTGCAGGGAGGTGGCGGTGGTGGCACTGATGCAACTACCCCGACGGGAATGGCCGATCATGAAAGAAATCGGAGGAAAAGAGTTCTGTGCTTTTTTATTGTTATGATACCAGTGGTGGTTTGGGCTATATTGAAAGTCAGTTCCATCTTTTCCAAAGAATCTTCGACAATGTACACTCCTCCATCACCGTCGGACTCCTATGATGATAACGTTTTTTATCCTTTCTCCCCAACACCATCCTCATCTAATCCCATGTCTCTTGGCGATGACTGGATATCAGTGATCACCGTGGCACCAACCGTGAGGTATTTCCAGACACCAACAGAGTTGCCTTATCCATCTTAAGACTTTTGTTCTTGACTTCACGTCAAACAGCAAGTTCTTCTGTCATGACATCTCCACGACCTCCACGAGACGATGAAAATACTTGATTGAGAATGACAATGCTGAAAGAAAACCGATTCGAGAGTGACGCCAAGGCTTATGTCGCCTAAAATAATGAAACATACGCCTACATCATGTGTGTTTACGTCACGAAGTGATGCCATGACCAAGTTAGAAGAAAAAGATAACACATTAGAACACACGTCATAATGGTCATTCAAATAGCTGCCACATGAACATGCTCTACTTTAATCCCTTAATGAGGCGTAGTTTTTCAATGTGACCAGCTATTCCACTTTATCAGACGCATAATTATGATAATTTCGGAATGCAATTAGTTCATCTGAATCCGTAGCACCAACAAATGGACGTCGAATGTAGATGATAACTTTGGTAAAATTATGAGGTTTATTCTACTGTGTAGTTTGATTTGAAATCGATTTGTCATTGGTGTTTGAAAAATAACCCCACCCATTGAATTCAATTAAAACAATTGAATTCAATGCCAGTCGTCCGTAGTGGCCAATTGGTCAAAAATTGAAATCGTGTTGGGGAGGCAGTACAGTTGTGTTCGCAATGATCTAATGAGTGGTGAAACGAGTTGGTACAGTTATGGCACCATTCCCCAATCAGTTACGAAGTTCTGTTGAAGGCACTAAGTTCGATTTTAAAAATTTTGACAGTTGTAACACAAAAGATTTTTCATCGCCATTTTTAAATTTACGTAGGAATTAGTGAAAATGGTACCAGACCTGTACCTCCATTTTTGATCCCACTTCCACAAAACCACCATGGCCCGAGGAAAGAAGAGGATTGGTGTCGGAGCGCAATGCTCTGTCCTCATCAAGAGGTTGCATCCTCAGAACCTCATCTCAGAGTACCACCCGAACTACAGTGCCAACGAACGGCTTCACGATGTCGTAGTGGTACGACAATCATCGGTAACTCGTCGCGGCAACCAGTTCATCGCGATTTTTGTCACCCATCCATCCTTCCGGGGCAGTGACGCGATCCATGTCGCAAAGCGCTTTTGTGTGGTGAAACAAGAAGGGGATCCTCAAGAGTTCTTTGATGATGATCGCGTGGAGGAGGAAGTAGCAATGGATGATGACGGGAACTTTGTTCCCGAGATCGATCCGGGAGTGTTCACTGCTTCGAATTGTGCAGAGGATATTGCCTTGCTTCGGAATCAAGGCTACGATGTCGACGATGACAACGAGCCCGCTCCGGAAAATGTTCCGGATGCTACAGCCCTTCCTCCACTCGACAATGCAGGGCTATTTGAAGGCCAGCGCTGGGGTGTGGATCACCATGTAGATCCAATAGAACTTCACGGATCCAAGAGAACTCCGCATTTTAATGAGTTCGATCCATCAAGATCTGTCTCTTTGTCCATCTTTTTGAAACTGTTCCCATGGAAATGGCTCCGTATTGTCGTTATTTCCCAGACAAACAAGAATCTGGATCAGGAGTTGAGCTGGGGAGAACTGCTCCGATACTTGGGGCTTTGGTTCCAAATGTCTTCTGTTGGAGGCGGGTACAAGAAGACAGACTTTTGGAGTACCCTCCCATTCGACGAGAGGACAAACCCCTGTCCCTATAACTTCCGCAAATACATGAGCATGAAGAGGTTCGATGCCATCACGGCAGCACTTTCTTTCACGGCTGCAAGCAAGCCCACCTACAGGGACAAGTTTTGGGAGGTTCGACAGTTGATTGTCGAGTGGAACAAGAATATGGCTGAGGCATTTTCTCCGAGCTGGATTCTTTGCCTCGACGAATCAATGTCGATTTGGCACAGCCGTTGGACTTGCCCTGGGTGGGTGTTTTGTCCTCGCAAACCCCATCCCTTTGGAAATGAATACCACTCTGCTTGTTGTGGTATGTCGGGATTGATGTTCTCGGTGGAACTAGTTGAAGGCAAAGACCATCCTGTCGATCTTGGCCCACCGGAGTATGAAGCTGGTGTTGGCAAGACAGGAGGATTGCTCTTGCGGATGTTAAAGAGCTGCTTCCATACCGGACGGTACGTTGTATTGGATTCAGGCTTTTGTGTTTTGAAAGCTCTTGTTGCTTTGCATGAGAAGGGGATTTATGCGGGGGCCTTGATAAAGAAACGTCGATACTGGCCGGCATTGGTTCCTGGAAAGGCCATGGATGAAAGATTCGCAGGGAAGAGCCCAGGTGAGTGTGAGGCAATCACTGGTACATTGAATTCCTCACCTTACTTTATTTGGGGCATGAAGGAGCCTGACTACGTCATGAAGATCATGGCAACTGGCGGAGTGTTGGCGGAGGATGAGACTTGCAGGGTCACATATCGTGTTTCGGGCGACGATAGAACTACCTTCCGCTACAAGAAGCCCTTCGATTGGCACTTTAGGTATAGGCATGCTGTTGACGACCATAACAATTTACGCCATGCTCTGCCTTCTCTGGAGGATACCTGGGTGACACAGAGGTGGGAGGTCCGTGTATTTGCTTTCTTCTTGGCTATTACCGAGGTCAACACGTACCTCGCATGCAAATATTTCGTCTGGCCGGGTGTTTTGGAGAGGATTCCTACGCTTGTTGAGTTTCGTCGGAAGTTCAGTTGGGCCCTAATCGACAACCAGTGGATCAGTTCCAGTGAAACTGTGGATGAGGATGATATGGACATGGTTGGGGAGGTACATGGACTGGTTACGGCGCCTCCACATGCCAGAATTTATCGCAACCGGAAATGGGTATGTGATGCTAATTCGAGGTACCAACAATACATTTGCAGGGCAGAGAAGTGCAAAAAACAGGTTAGAACCTGTTGTAGGTGTACCATGGGACATTGGCTGTGCAATGAGCACCTCCTAGATCATGTTGCAAAGCGTTCGAAAATGGGGTAAACGGAGTGACATTGAATTCAATAATTGGTTGTGTTTGTAACTTGAAGTTGATGTAGCATGTAATTTGACTAGGTTCTACTTAAGCAACTACCAAGTATGACCACATTTTTGGAATCTACGCAAAATTTCCAGTTCATTTGTAATGTCAGATTCTGCATAGCACTACTTTTTCATATAAATGACCCTACTCGAAGTTGACATTGAATTCAATTAATTACTAGCTTTACGGACCGATAATCTAAAACATTCGCAGAATTTAAGACTTTCTGCATCGGAATTATGACGATTTCTACAGCAAAACCAAAAATCATTGTGATTATGTTCTCAAGCACATTAGCACGTGTGATTACAGTGAAACTGCAACCCAGTGGTCAGGGCAAGATGGAGACGATCGCACTTCCAATGTCAAAACCATGTCATACCACCATCACGTCACACTGCAGGTGTGTGATTGATATTATGACATTGGTACAATACAATACACAGAATAGAATGCTGACATTTTTTATGATTTTATCGAGTTATGATGTTGTTCAATTTATCAAAGAATTATTAGATATGAAATTTCCCTTGTGGTCGTACCTTAAAAGCTTTTACAGAAAGCGTGATAGATAGGATGTAGGACTCGTCGTCTGTGGCGCATCGTACGTCACGAAACATTAGCAGTCTAATTTAGCATTGAAGCAAGGCGACAGATGGCATTCCATTTAAGCAGTACTGAAATTTCTTAAATAAAAGCAAGACGCATGAGAATAAGTAATTCGACCAAGTATGAAATATTTTTTATTATTTTAACTAGCTCTATTTGCCGCCTGCCTCGACGACACACTAGCCATCTCGTTTTCCAAAGCGCCCCAGGAAAAATTGCACCATCTGTCACGGCCAGTGGTATAGTACGGTACAATACATGCCATGTTTGCGCTCTAGAGATGGACGTCCAGCGACCTCTCACAACCCTGATTTGTCGCATCCCAAACCAAACGCTCTGAATAATCACCAATAAAATCATCCCATAGCAATAGATAAAATAATCTCAGTCATGTGGACGCAGCCCCATGAATCCAGCAACGGATGCAGCCGAAAACGTGCGCACGAGTCCACCTACGCCGGTGGCAACGTGCAGAATAGTGAATCGATCTGCCTTGAGCTAGAACCCCGGTTGACCGGGGGCATGCACAATAATTTGATGGATCAATTCTTTCACAATATGACCGCTCATCGAGTTCAAGGTGACACTGCTGCGCATCATCAGGCTGATGTAGCACATCTCTTCGGACGGGCGTTGGCACAGGCACAGGCCAACGTTCAAAATCACCAAGCTGCACTCAATTCTACTGTAAATGCATTTGCGATACCAAACAGAGCACCAGTTCCGGCGAGTCAAGCACCAGCAAGCTTTCCCGTTAACAGCATTACATATAATAATCACATTCAAAATGCAGCAACGGCATCAATTGCACCTCCACCGCAACCTGTTGCAATGCAAGCTCAACCGGCAGGTCCAAGTATGCAACCTGGACATCTCCGTCCTTTCGGAATGGAACCTCAGGAGCTTCTAAACTACGCTGTTATTGTGAATATTCTTCATAATAGCATTGCGCGAGGCAAAGGCAATGCTCTTTCAAGCCTTGTGCCGAATTTTCCGCAAGGAGGAAATCACGAAGTCGCTAATCAAGCTGTTCCGCCACCAGCACGTGGTTTTATCAACGGTGTGCATGGTTTGGTGAGCGATACCACCCAGGCCGTTGCAGCTACAGCTCTCCGGCCCCAAGAATGCAATCAGACTATGCATCCATCTGCACTTACTTTGCGTCAAACAAATGCCGAGAAAAAAGAAGCCCAATTTCCTTCATTGTCCTATGACCACACTGTCAGTCCAAGCATTTTATCGGAAAATAATTTCAATACGGGATCTGTTTCTCTTCCGAGTCACGTAGTTCAAACACAACACATTGATCCCAAAATCAGATGTGTCCCATTATGGACCAACGAGGACGAATCGCGTCTTTCCCTTCAGCAATGTTGGCTTAGGAAGCAAATCGAAACGTTTCCCGCAAGTCAGCGAGATGTCAGGCGCCACACAAGAGGTCGGAATCGCATACTTGAACTAGGTCAAGTTGGCATCCAATGCATCCATTGCAAGAACTTACCTCAAGAAGGTCGCGGGAAGGGCTCGTCGTACTTTCCTTCCTCCACTAAGGGGATCTACCAAGCTGCCCAGAATATCCTGGCATACCATTTCAAAGAAGATACTTGCCCAATCATCACACAGCAATTGCTTCAAGAAATGAGAGATGCAGGATCCTGTAGTAGCATCCCTCGTCATCTCGCGCCAAAGGCAGGCAAGTCTAGATCAGGAGGAGGCAAGTCGTTCTGGGAATTTTCTGCCATTCGCACCACAGGCTTGGTCGATACCACAGTGGGGATTCGGTACTCGAATGATTGCCAGAACTACCGTCCTCTGGAATCGGTCACCCTCGGCATGACTGAAAATGGCCAAAGTGGTACACACTATTGCCCATCCGACAGTATCTTGGTTTGTCCTGACGACAAGGATGTTGTGACCGACTTCTGCTTCTTGCTCATGTCACAGTTCGTTCCCTACGCGGATGAAAGTCGAAAATCCATGTCCGAATATAGCGATGTCGACTCAGATCTGGATGAAGACGAGGCCCGTCGATGTGGGATTGTCTGTCGATTTTGCAAGGGTGTGTCGCATGATGGCAAACACCGTGATGGAGTTTTTTTGAGCATCAACCCGAGTACACTGATGCGTAACAAACAGTTGACCAAGCTTCACGGCCATCTTGTCTCTTGTAGGTATGCGCCTGGGGACTTGAAAATGAATGTCATCAATGCCAAGGAAATGCACCTGCCTCAGAGTGATCGCCTCAAGCGTGGATGGAAGAAGATCTTTTTTGAGAATGTATCGATGCGATTAAAGGATGCACTTGATTCCAAGCGAGATGCAAACTCATCTAGCGAGCCACCGAGTGGTGCAACCTATGATGTTTGACGAAGCGAAATGGGAGAGGACTATCTTAACAGCAATATATAAGCATAAAAACAGTTATAGCTAATTAGTAATAAATGCATGCTTCCAGGAGTTCCATGTATCGTCGTAAGAATTAGGCATCCAGCTCCATGGCTATCTCATTGGTCAGCCTCTGAAGCTCTCGATTCTTGCTCATTTGGGGCAAGATATGATGTCGTATGATATCCTTGCTGTTCAGTCCTAGACATTCGTCTCTCATTGAGTTTAACCACCAGCAAGACGACAGTAGGCGAGAACTACTGTCTGCACATTCGAAATCTTCCGAGTTGCCGAGCAATATATCCACCAAAAATCTCAGGGCATCCGCATCCCCAGAAGAAGATAGGCACCTTGCATATGAAGAGAGCCAAGTCTGGAACTCAGACGTCGATCGGAGAGCGATTGCACAGGCCAATCTGTCTTCACAGTGCGACCGCGTGACAATTTTCTGTGAAACTTGTTTTTCGTTCTCAACGAGTTTAATATACATTTGCTTAGCTGATTCCATTGATGCACCAGAACGAATAAGGGTGTCAATTTTTGAGAGCAATCCTCTTTCGCCTTCTGTGGACAGTCGCGGAACAGATGGATAAAAATCGGACACGAGGAAGCTGTTGGAATCACTAACCCGCATCCACACTTCCATGCTACAGTTATAGACGAAGCCGTGAAGACATTTTGCAGATGACAGCGTTCCAAACGAGAGGATGAGCATCAGTTGATTTGTGTCGGTAAGCTGAATGCGTGCAAGTTTTGGCTGGGGCATTAAAGTCGACCCTTGGTTCGTGCTCGGTGGACAGGACAGTAACAAATGCTGCATGGGTGGGACGACAGACCCTTTGTATTCCAATTTAGGACCAAAAGGAAGGAACTTGTAAACATAAAAGTTCCCATCAGATGTTACAACAACCATCTTCGGTTCTTCGTTGTATGTTCTAAAATGGATATCGACAACTGAAGAACCAAATACAAATGGAGGGAAAGCACGGAACGCCTTCGCACTTTCCCAACCCAATGTTGGAGAAGTGCCGTATAGATACAGTAATCCATCAGCACTCCCAACTGCAAGGAGATCACGACTTGCTGCAAGAGCACTGCATGAAATTTGAGCAAGAATATCCTTCCACCTTCGCACCCCTCCTTGACTTATGGTCAATGTAGCATATGGCAAAGATCCCGTTGTAGCAGCTGGAGAGTTCACACAATCTGCAACGATTCTAGAATCACCACCATCTAAAATTGAAGTTGATGTTACCGCTTTTGGCTCCAAGACAACACTGTAGATTCTATCAGTTGTGTAAGGAATTCTCAAAACAGGACCAACGGTCGGTAAGTTATGATTTGCAAACAATGATGCTGATCCATTTGTCTGCGTTGGACCAGCTATACCTTGTGCAACACCCCTATCTCCTGCTGCAATCTTGTCGCGGCCTGCGGCCCTTGCGGTAGCATTGTCTGCGCGAGAAGCAGCATCTAAAGCATTTTGAAGGGGGTCCTGAGCAGCAACATCTTGTCTCCTCTTTTGTTTGCTCGCATCATTGCCGGTTTGAGCGTCTTCATCAGACACGTTATTAGTCGGTGCCAGGGTCGGACGCCCGCGCTTCTTAGTGTCTTTTGGTGCTGCAGCATCAACTTGCCTAACTCTGGTCCCACCATGTTCGATGTCGCCTTCCTCGTTCTCCATTTCCATAGTGAGTTGCAAAGCATTTTCAATCAACATTGGTCCTGCATCATCCACAAGGCGCTTCACACCACGACGTTTTTCGGGGGAGGCACCGTAAAGTCCAAAAATATCATCGATGCCATATTTCAAGCGGAATATTTGACGCTGCTTTTCCGCCGAAAGAACACAGCCGCCTCCAACTTCATCCGGAATCGTGAAGTTGATCGCAACGACATACCCATCCAACAACGAAACAATCATGACCAAGGAATCTTTCCCTTCCTTGCAGTTCTTGGCACTCACGAATCCCCAAGATATATCGGTAACGGTGCAACGACTCTCGCTGCACTGCATTTTAAAGAGGGGACGAGGCAATTTCGTAGACCAAACAGTGACGAACCCCTTTTTGTCTCCCAGGGCAACGAGCGTGGCATAATCCGGCTCGGCATCCGGATCGTCCTCGCTGTCGCTATCAGTTGAGCCATCTGGAACTTGAAAAAAAACAGGACAGTGCCTACTGCTCACCACGGGTTGCTTGTGCCCGACCAAATTCGCCGCACCCGGCGGATGTTCCTTCGTCTCCCCATCTTCGACGGGCGAGCTCGCCGCCCATCCCTCTCGACTAATCATGGCAGCAATATTCTTTCCTCTCAAGGATGCATTCGTTCCGCAAACATGAGATCCATCCGGAGCGAACGATATCCTTCGAAACAAGGACAAACTCGCCAATTCTCCGGGATCATCTTCTTCTTCATGAGTCTCCCCCTCTTGCGCGGATTTTCGTTTGCGTTTCCTCGATCGGAACACTCCGGAGGTAGAATCTATGCGCGCCTCTAGTCCCCAGTCGTCGAATGCCCTCCATATGCAAATGGCCGGATCGTCACCGGATGTGGCAATATATTTCCCCGCAGGATCGAATGCTACTCCCTTCACAGTGGAAGTATGCACGTTTCTTCCCAATATTTTGAACGGATGAAGATTGTGAATTGTTCCGCAAGAATGTTCAGAATGACTTTCCAAAACATCAAACAACCTCCAAACGATGACGGGGTGGACACTATCCAAACTACAACTAACCAAATGACTATCATCTGGAGCCCAAGCCAATCCGACGACATCCAATGCATGTCCTCTTCCGATGGCGATGCGATTCCAATGCTCTATATCTTCTTGATTCTCCAGTCGATTCCCGTTGGAATCGACCCCGACGAGATTCCCCCTGTAGGAGGGAGTGTTTGACTTGACGTATATGTTGACGTATGAGTCGTCTCCTGCGGTGGCTAGGTATTGACCGGAGGGGGAGAATCGAATCGAGAGAATAGAACCGGTGTGCGAGGATGAAATTGTGGTGAGAAGTTTGTGTTGTTTGGATGTGTTTGTGAGATTGATGGGCGGTAGAGGCTGAGTGAGAGATGATTGATTGTTTCTTGCGTCGATTGTAGAGATCGTAGTGGATTCAGGATCGACGGGGTCAGAAGTGTTCGAGGAAGTGGTTGGACGAATTGTATCATCCACATTCTTGACGGCATTCGTATTCCCGGCGCCCTTCTTCTTCCGAACCAACGCACTCAAGTCATTCACTCCTACAGCAGGTGCATTAGTGGATGCTGCTGTGGCCATCGTCGTCACCGGCGTTGAAATCTCCATCGACGATGAAGTATCGTATCCCTCCCCCTCGCTATTGCTGCTGACGTAATTCCCTCCGTCGGTAAATTTGCTCCATCCCCTCTCCTCTGGACCACTCGCTCGGTCATTCTGGTGGGCTTTCACAAAGCGCCCCCCAAACAAGGCGGCAGTGCTCCAAATCTTGACGGTCCCATCTCCGCTGGCGGTGGCGAATCGCGTCCCGTCGGGATGGACGTCGATTCCATACAGTGGCGGACGCTGTTGACGATTGCTGTTCGGCAGCAGCGAAAGCGCGGCCTTGGCGATCTGTGTGGCGTCGTTGGTGTCCGCATCGTTGCTAATATTGGATGTGGCGGCGTCGGCAACGTTGACGGCGGGGAGAATCGATCTCTTCTTGTCGGCGTTGGGGTTGCCGTGCCTCACCCACAGTGGAATTTCGACCAGGACCATTTCGCTCAATGATGGATGCAATTCTTTTATTTTATCGCGTTGCAAAAATAACACAGGTGTACACTAGGTGGGTACAAGGTACTACTAGACTACATACAATGCAATTCCTATGGTATGAGTGAGTTTCTCGTTTTGTTGGATGACTAGGGTATCCTGGATCCCACACATCACATCATCAAAGGTAAAATCTGTACAGATCGATCATTTTGATTTGGGAATTCGTTAATAACGTACATACCTTTTTCCAGTACGGTATGTACACTCACCAACAACATGCACAAGAATTCCTGTGACCTTCCCGTGACTTGTCCAGAAAATCCAGGATGGGGAGACGATGGGAGCTAAAGATACAATGGAACCTTCGGTATGTACGGATTCGTATGTATTATCATACAATATATAATAATATTATCCTCCAGCATGCAACAACCAGCCAGCCCGGCTATTGTACAATACCATACCAGCCACAAGTAGCCACAAGCCCCCCTTGTCCTCTTATAGGGTTGCGAGTTGGGATCTATTAGTCTCAATTGAATCGGCATCCATGGTGGACTTCGATGTAATTTTTATAGTTTCAAGGGCAGCAGAAACATTCACATAGATTGTTATCATGTCGACTACAGAAGTAAGGATCATTTAATGGCGTAATAGTCCTTTGCGGTCGTTTTCTTTGTGCAATCGTCTTGCTGTGCCACGCGCTAATATCTCGATATCGTTCAATAGAAATCCATGATTGATGGTCATTGGTCGCCTTCGAGCATCGGAACCTTTCACAATGTTTTGAATAACTCCTGTCGGAGTTGCACTTGACATTTCTGTTTAGGGCTTGCAGCGGATCACTGCACGTGAAAAGTCGGAAGGGGACTTGGAAAATACGGAGAAAAAATGAAGCGAAATCAAAAGAAAGCACTGTTTCATTCGTTTGATATGATCTGAACGAGGTTGTATTATTGAAATGTTTTAATTTCATACTCTGTTTATCTTCTGCACTCCGCGTCCATTGCAAACGCAGTCTCCCACCAAATATCCAACGGCCAACCCTACCACGTCTCCCTCGACGAACCCAACCAGATCTCCCTCTTTGAATCCTACTGGCTCTCCTTCCGTCGGACCTACAGTTTCTCCCACTGCTGTGAGTGAATCAAGCTCCATTTGTGGAGACTATCAACATAGTACTTTTATTTTTGTTAGCATGACATATTGGTTGAGAGTCAAACTCACAAAAGTTTTCTTGATGCTACACAGTCACCGTCAAGAGGACCGTCGGAGAGCCCGACTTCTCTGCCCTCGCTCAATCCCTCATCATATCCCTCAGCTGTGAGTTCATGATACTAATTTCGTTGGCGTTCGACACATACAACCTCACCGATCACCTTGAATATATACTATAACTATTTTTGTGCCTAGGTTCCATCTGACCTCCCAAGTTTGTTTCCGTCAACTTTTCCATCCGCAAATCCCTCATCCGTAAGTTTATAATAATCTTTCGAGCTGACGTGCACTATTTACGTTTCGGAACCTGACAACATACCCGAATTCAAACTAGCCGCCCTCGGATATTCCAAGTCTAGTTCCAACTTCTTGGCCGTCGGCAGTCCCAACGAAGTCTCCCGAAGCAGCCCCGACAACTTCGCCCACTCGTGTAAGTTTCTAAACTTGAATAATTCTGTTAAAAACTGCACCGCAGTGCCGTATATTCTTACTTTTTACATTATCACCAAGAATCCATCGCTTGCTCCTACCAAGACCCCATCCACCAGCCCTAGTCAAAGTCCTGTCATACCTTGCGGAACACAAGCAAGAAAAATCAAGATTGAGTCCACAACACAGCAAAGCATACATGTGTTTGAAGTGCGAGTTTTTTCCTCCGGTTCAAATGTGGCCGTGGGAAAGACTGCGACGCAATCGTCTACCTTCCAGAACTTCGATGCGTCACGTGCAGTTGATGGCTCTGCCAAGTCATTTTCTCATACAAAAGACGGTTTTTCCGTTCCATCTTGGGAGGGTGATGCCAGTCCATGGTGGGAAGTCGATTTGGGTGGACTGTTTCACATCGATACTGTACAAATTTTGAACAGGTTCTGCGCCCACCCATCTGACCCTGATGGCTGCTTGTGTCGTCTTACGAATGCATCCCTCAGTCTACGAGATCAAAACGACCTCGTCGTTGACACGAAATCATTCGGAGACACTTGTGGTTTTCTTACTTTGAAGGAGTCGTTTGCGGATGATAGTCCTTCATGTACGACGGTTGGTGACGTTGATGCACTAGAAGTTACCGCGGACGATTCCAAAACTGATAGAGCTGGGTCTCCTATTGGTTTGATCGTTACTTTGGCTCTCGTCTCGATCGGTGTCTTTCTGGGTCTAGCCAGTCTGGTCTACAGAGGACGAAAGAGGAGACAGCAGCAGCAAAAAGAAGATAGGCTTACAGCAGACAACATTAGTCCTTACAACAGAAAATATAGGAGGCAGCGCGCTAAAGGATTGTACCGAAAGGCGAATGGGGAAGAAGTTCTCAGTAACTTTGACGATATGAATCTTATGGGTATGCTTGACCTCATGTTCTTTCGGTCTACCCATCTAAACTCATACCTTATTAATTGAATCTTTGCTCTTTCGCACAGTGGAAGTGAAGAACAGTGCAGCTGGCGGCTGGAATTGTTTGTTGGATCAAGACTCTTTAGAACAGTTTGACTTCACATCGGTACCTACAAGCTCGGCTCGGGCTGTGAATCCTGGATCCCTACAGGATTTGGAAGAAATCGAGAAAAGTTTAGAAAATGTTGGGAGGGAGACTGATCAGGAGGAGGCAACGGATGAAGAGTTGGTTAGGGCTTACAGAGAGGCTATGGCCATGGATGAGGAGCCACAGAATGAAGCAACGGCGGCTCTTATTAAAAAATACGACATGCCTGGCCTCGGCGAGACAACAAATGAAGCAGACTCATTTCACTCGAAGGGATACGAAAGGATGCCTAGTTATGGTCATGATATAACATGAGAACGCGATCATTACCATCCACTGAGAATTACTACGAGGAGATTCTAAAAACTAATAAGCTCTGGTTTAAAGTGCTCACAAAACATTTCAACAACTATCGACCTATAAATGCCAATGACCAAGAATCGCCTTCCTAACATTATTTTTCTAAGCAAGGGCAAACCTCGCCTTGATTCTTACAGTACTGAATCAAACCTGACATGCACACCTACCGTCACTAAGAATTGGAATGTGAGCTTCGATCGAGATTTGTTAGAGATCCAGACGACTTGAGTTTATTTTTGCTTAGGGAGTCATTCAAAACATCACGAAGAGAGTTCTCTATGTGTCTGTGGACAGAGCTGTCCATAGTGGTCGCCCCCTCATTTGCTGCACCGCCTGACTTCATTGTACCAAACGAAAAGGGATCATAATTAGTCTTGCGGAATTGCCCAGGCTTGGTTGCTTCACGCATTTGGGGCAACTCTGGAAGATCCCCTGTGACAGTTGGCTGCTCTGGTATTGGGCCCGTTAGTGGTGGGTTCGCGAAGTCAGGAATAGCTCCCGCTCGATGTCCTGACGTCTTGCGCTGGGGTGGCAAAGTAAGTTGGTTGTTTAACTCCGATCCCGACCCTCCAAACATACCACGAATATCAGACGCAGTCTTGTTGCGATTGTGACGGCGACCCCCTTTACTGACGGCTTGATCAATCTTTTTCTGCTCCTCTTTCTGACGTTGAACAACAAACTGTTTGATAGCGTCAGCACTCAACTCGCCACCGTGGCGCATGATAAGACCAGCACCACCTTTGTTGGACCGAGCCTGTTCCTTTCTCATTTCCTCCCTAGCACGTCGTTGGTGCTCCTCTTCGAGCCGCTTGGAAGCCTCAAGAACAGCAAGTCGCATTTGGCGATGAGCCCTGTAAAGCTCTCGGTTCACAGCCAACGTTGTCTTGGACTTGTCATTAATATTGAGGCGAGTACTGCCAGGTTGGTGTTCAGGCAAGTTGATGGCTCGAAGAGCATTTCCTTTAACAAATGGTTGAGGTGCAGCAGGCTCGTCAAATGACTTTGATCTACTTTTCAAGCTATTCGGTGAATCCGGCGTAGTGAGACTATCTTTAACAGAAAATCCCTTGCCTTGATGACGAAGCGCTTCAAGAAATCCCTCATTAAGTGTGTCATCTGCATTTCCATCCATGCTGATTGGTCCCTCGAACTCATTCGGTTCTTCCTCCCCAAAACTGGGTGACATGAACCCAGCTAGCGCAGCTGCTGACTGCGAAGAATTCATGGAGGTCCGCAACAGTGACGCTTCGTTTTCATTATATGGTGAGTCAGTGCTGACGCTCTCCATGACAGGAGCTAGAGACATTCCACTCTTTGCTGAAGGTTGCTTTGCAGGACATATTGTTGGTTTTCTCAACTGTCCTGGAGTGGGCTGACCCTTCATGAGAAGCAAAAAGTCCTCATAACTCAGCCAGGCTTCGTCACTATGAGTGGCCGCTTCGCCCCACATCTCTCTCAACGCCTCTTCTGAATGAACAGCTCCATTTCCGATTAAGTCCATGAAATTCTCAAACGTAATGTAACCGGTGTGATCTGCATCTAGTCTATCAAAGGCAAGCTTGAGATTCCTTTCATCCACCTTACAATGACTTAATCCTGCAGCAATGAACTCATGCCAATGAATAGTTGTTTCACTTTTGCTAACACGCATGGCATTGAAAATATCCTCCACTTCCTCTTCTGTGAGAGCTCCTAATGATCCTTGGGCCGCGTTACCAATCAATACAGACTTGAGAGCAGATAGCGTGATTTCTCCAGACCCATCGGTGTCGAATTTTTCGAACTCACTACGAAGACCCTGAATTTGATCAGGAATCAATGTGAAACTCAAAACTTCACACAACAGCTTGCGCATGTCTGAGTATTCTTTAAAGTTCACAAGCGCCTTGACCACACTTGGGTTTAATTGCTTGTCATCAGATCTATTACTGCGATTGGCTTGGAGAAGCCAGGGATCCTTTTGTACTTCCCTCGCTGTTGGTCTCATGTTCGGATCGGTTACTAACAGCTTCCTGATGAAAGCTTTGGCTTCTGAAGAAACATTTTGCCATACATCCTCCGGTTCAAAAACGAAGCTGCCTTTAAGAATGTTGTCCCTCACTTGCATCAGGGGCTCGGGTCCTCCACAGCCTCCAAAGGGACTTTCGCCGCTCAGTAGAAGGTAAGTGATGACTCCGATGGCCCAAACATCACATCTTTCATCATAGCTACCACGGATGACTTCCGGAGCAACAGTGTAAGGCTTGAAATATTATCCAATGGAATGAAGGTAATAAGGTAAATTGAGATGATAATGTGAATAGATAACTGTCACAACAACAACAGGAAAGAATCATCCTACCGTTCCCACGGCCTCATGCTGAACTTCTCCAAATTTGAAGTGCTTACTCAACCCAAAATCAATCATCTTCAACTCCGAATCGGCACCAGTATCACTAAAGAGGAAATTCTCCAACTTTAAATCCCTATGAATAATCCCCTTCGAATGAATATACCTCACACTGCAGAGCATTTGCTTTACCAACCGCGCACATTGTGCCTCCGTGTAATGATAATCGGGCTGCTCATCGAGTCGATCAAAGAGTTCTCCGCCTAGACACAGCTCTTGGACTAGATATATTTCTGAATGGCTCTCATAGACTTCTTCAAGACGAACAATATTGGGATGATCCAATTGACACATAATGTAAATCTCCTCTCGGAGTTGCTGCAGTCCCTCCTCCGTGTCGACGAGACCGAGGTCAAGACATTTGACGGCGTATTTGAGTCCGGTAGCCTTGTGGGTTGCTAGGCGCACCAAGCCAGAGATGCCAGAGCCGAGAACGGGACCGTCGTGGACACCGTTGTAGACTTCTTCGATGGGTTTTCCAAATGGCACCTTTTGGTAATTGGATGCGCATGATGTTGAAGGCCGTTAGCAATCACTTGTAGTGAATTGGCCAGTACCTAGCCTCCCAACAGACATGAAAAAATAAAAATCCAAACGAAGTAACTAACTAACCTCAATGTGCACGATTCGCTCACTCATAGTCTTGGCATCCCTCCGATCATCTATCATCTTGTCCAACCCCAAGGCGCTCTCACTCCCCCTCATCAGCCCATTCGCTGCATTCCTTCGTCGTGAACTCCCCATACTGGATGCAGAGGAGTGGACGGACCCATCGAGACTCGGCGTGGGCGTCGTGGAACGCGAGCGTGGAGAGGCGGGGTCTGTTTTGGTCGAAGCGGCTTTGGGGGTGGCGTCTTCGCGGGTGGGACGAGCGTTGGACGTGACGTTAGCCGCTTTTACCGTGGCGGCGCTCTCTCTGACGGGTGTTTCTTCGATTCGGTGCGAGGGGTAATGATATCGGTCGTTAGTTTGGGTCGGTGATTAAATTGACCAAAAAATATGATTCATCAAATCGACGACAAACTATGGCTCTCGTTGGACGCTGTTGTGCGCATCTCGTGGCCGACCAGGACAGTTCTACATGGCCGTCGCTCCAAAACGAAAACGGCCCAAAAATATCAACAAGGAATCAATGAAAACTCACGCCCCGACGACGACGACACGGCGTTCGCGTTCGCGGCCGAAGACTTGACATTTCCCGACGTCGCTTTGCTATGGCTGCAGCCCATCTTCATTAACTGATCCGTTGGAAATAATTGTTCTGTGATTCCTTTTATGATGTAAGTTTCCTTCCTGCCGTCGGCCAGGTTCAGAGATTCACTGGTTGTCGCTTCACGGAATTTTATTGGATGTGCAGTTGCCAAAGTGCGTGAGCTCGAGAGATGGGAAAAAAAGGAAACATGACAAGACACATCGAGCAATATCAAGACCAATTGTGGCTGGGTTAAAAAAAGGCATGGTCTTTGTCCCTTGTTATTGGCGCGTCTAGCGGGGGTTCTCGAATCCTCCGTCAAGGATTCCTCTTCTTGCGAAAATGCACAGAAGAAGTGTGTTTACGATACACACTCATGTGAACTCATGTGTGTATGCGTGTTCAACACAATGTCATACTCCGACTTTTTGATGTTGAATGACTAGAGACGTACGTATATTGTGTCTCTTTTAACGGCCACGCACAAAAACGGCAAATGGCAGTAGTATCAAGCTTTTTTAACCCTCTTACGAACTTTTGGCCAAATAGGTACGATAGTGTGTTAACATGTCGACAATCAGGGGTCGTCCATACCTAGAAAAAATCATAGGTAGGAGTCTGATTTCCTACCCCT
>JALLPC010000009.1:8102-24665 GCA_036940045.1 Stephanocyclus meneghinianus | reverse complement strand
CGTTTGGGCTATGCCACTACCCTTTACTGATAGGGGCAGTCACCTGACACGAGCTGCACACAAAACAAGGAACTCAGCAATGGTAAGTTTTTGCTGCTTCTGTGCTTCCCTCCCCCTTCCATCACATTTCTCGCCATGTTTAATTTTCCAAGATAATGTTGCCCATCCTCTCTCCCTCAATCCACAAAGTAAAACTAGCCCAACATTGCCACCCCCCACTTGCAAGTGGCTGACAGAAGACAATGAGGGTGAGTTTGCCTTTGACTTCAATTCCCCCCTTATTACAATTTTTTTCAACTGATTTGCAATCATATCAATGGCACTGCCCACCTTCCAGAAGTCAGCGATGGTGAGTTTGTTTCCGGTTTTTTAAATTTTGCCTCTCCATTCCCTAGTCTGTTCACTGCCCCTTCTTCAATTCCATTTCTTACCCATCCATGGTGCTGCCCTCCCTCACTCCACAATGGTACTGATAGCCAGCCAGTGCCATCCCTTACTCACAAACTGCAAGCCGAAGGCATCGACGGTGATTTATCTTTACTTTTCATTTTTCCCTCACCATTTCCCAGTTTTCTCAATGCCATTTTATCAATCCCTGCCATCCATGGTGCAACCCCTCACTCATTCACTCCTCAGAGCATCTCGAAATTTCCCATGTCTTATTGAACAATTTAAATTTTTCTGACTGAAACTTATTCACAGTTTGGGTAAATTTCAAGTCATAAATTAGACTGAAATTGCTGTTTACTATAATATTACTTAAACACAACCACAGGAAAGTTACCATAATATTCCTGCTTACTAAAGTAATAATACTGTTTGTGAATATGTCAACAGTAACACCATTAAGTCACACTAAATTCCTAAGAGATTACTGTCAGAATTCATGTTGGTGGTTTCTATTTTTAATGGTGAAAAAGTTTTATAAGGCCAATCCAGTTCCTGGTCTTAGGGTTTGTGAGAAGGGGGATGTGTGATAGTCTTGGGTCTATAGGTGATGTTGAGGACAATATTAGTGAAGGCAAAGAAGAAGGTACTTCATGTGTCTGTGACTAGCTATTTCCCCACACAACTGTCGATGAGTCATTTTTAGCTATTACACTCAATAAACAATTTCCATATTCATTTAGATAATGTCTTTGATTGCTTAGGGCATTGTCTGTTATCATTAAACAAGAGAATGTGAGGATCCGAACTACTGTCAGAACTCCAGGTTCTGGTCAGAACCGCTGGAATATTACTGTCGGCAAGCATGGTAGGAGTATATCACACCTAGATAGGTAAATTCTGGTGATCCAACCAGAGTTCGAATGGAGTTCCAACTGTAATGGACCACTGCTAATGTTCTGGGTTTATTGCCGGAACCAAAAAACGGAACCTGCAACTTAGCCTAATTCCATGAGGTTATTTCTCATGACAAGCTTTAATACATCCAGGATTGCTTGTTGGGACTGTCAATTGTCATCCCAATCATGAAAGCTTTTTGGGATTGATTGCATCAAGTTGTGCATAACTTACATGGAGTGATCCAGGTCTATGTATGTGTACATTGACACAGCATCAGCGGTGAAAACCACTGCATTTTAGGGAGGTATAGTGAAATTTGCTCATCCCTAACAGTCTGGCTATCATTTACAACAGCTGGCATTAATGAGACATGGTTTTGAAGCTTGATGTCAGGCCATTTTGACATGCATTCTAAGATGGTACTGTATTTCATGACAATAGGGCATACTTTCCAAGGGTTCTTGTGACTTTACGGCGATTCTGAATTTTGCAATTTTGTCTCCAAATAAACAGTAGCAACTGAGCATGCATGTTCTGCTGGCAGCATCTAGTATTTGTTTGTTGCCATTGATGAATTTATGGAAGAGGTAACAAATTTGCTCTTGTTAGGTGCTTGTTTTTGCAGCTGTGAGTATTTTGTATGTATTTTCATGTCCAAGGTGCTCTTGAAGTGTCTCTTTGATGAAGTTCTCACTGTTGAGAATGCAGACTCCCATGTTTTTGTCTGCTTGAAGTATAATGAATGTTGGGTGGTTTATGAGCTTGCAGAGGGCATATGTGAGGTTAGGGAGGAAGTTTTGTTTGAATTTTGAGTCTTCATGTATTAGTATCCTACAAAGTTGTCGATAGCCTTTGATTGTTTTACATGCTGGTTTTGGTTACCAATTTTGTTGGTGATATAGATTTGCTTGATGTAGTCTCCTTGTGATTCTGGAGTGTACCAGAAGGTATATTTGTGGCAAATGTCCCTTTTGAAGTGCTCAATGCTTGTATTGATTTTGTTTGTTCGTTTTGTTTCTAATATGGTCAGAGGAAGTAATGAGATGAGGTGATATGCAGAAGGATGTTTTGTACATTTTTCCAATGAGGAAAAGAGGTGTTTGTTATGAAGCCATATTGACATTTGAGTATTGCTTGATGGGAGTGTATGATGCATTTGGTTCTTTTTTTGAAGATGTAGTTGCAGCGGAGAAAGAACTTCAATTCCATTTCTTCTTTTTTGTGTCCTCCATTGGGCTATTCTCTTCAATTTGCATTGTTGTTTCAGGCATGTCTGCGGTTGCTGGTTGGGCTTTGTCCTCTGTTGGAGTTCCTTCCTCTGTTGGGGTGTATTGCTCTGGGTAGGTTTCTTCCTCTGTTGGGGATTCTTCATTTGTTCAGGTTTTGGCTTCTTTGGTTGGTACATTGAGTTTCTTGAAATCTGACTTTCTTGCCCATGCATTGTGATTGCTGCTGATGTTGATGGTCTTGTTTGAGATCTTGAGTGTACTGGGGAAGTTGTTTTTTTGCTTGGAACCATTGCTTTTGCCCATTGACTTGTGGTTGTTTCCGAGGTCGGCAAAATAGTTTTTCTGATTAGCTTTTATTTTTTTGCCAGCTTTTCATCAAGTTTTCATCAAGCATATTTTCAAGGATGTTGCTCATTTATGTTTAGCTGACTGTAGTTTCATTATCAAGCTGTATTCAAACTTATTTGTTGGTGTTTTTTCTCCTATTTCGTGTTACAACTATCTGTTCAGAACTCATTTTACGAAGCATGTCTTCTTGTGATTTCTTTTGTCATAGGTTATAAGTCATCATCAGAAAAAGTTCCTGGACTATTTGCTTGGTGGCAACAACTAAGATTTGATTGGCCGTTGTGATGCTCTGTTTTGACTCTTCTTCCTCCTCTTACAATTAGGTGGCCATGAGCTTCTGTGATGTTGCCTGTGTGAAGGGGTACTGCATGCTCAGTAGAGAAATCACCAAGCATGTGGTTGATGACAATGATCACCAAGACATGAGATGGTGTGTTGTAGGTGACTTTTGGTGTTTGGTAGCACTCCCTTATGACCTCCATAATAATGATATTATTTGCATTTAAGTGGCGGGTCTACATGGTTAGTTCTCAGAGTGAATCAACTCATGCATTGACATCAATTTCAGCATTTTTTCCCATTAGGTGAGTGCCTTGTATGTTAAAGCTCTTGACTAATATGACAAATTGCTTGATGATACCTTGCATGTTTACATCCTCCTTCAGTATCAACCGCAAGTGATGGAGTCACATTTCCACAGCACTTGGGGTGCCATGCAACTATCTCTCCTGTCTCTGGGTTGGTTGCTTCTTTGCCATAGAAAGCAAGAGATTCTTCTCTTTCCTTGACCTCAAGGTAAAGAGAGAGCACCAAGTTTATTTTTTCTCAATGAGAGTTGCTAACTCTTGGGAAGCCACACAATAACAGGAGCCAGTGTTTTGAGAGGAGTTCCCATTATTCTGACAGCTATGCTGGCACCAAGTAGAGTCTTGTCAGTCTTGGGGTTGGTTTTGAGGGTGGGAGTGGCAGAGCCACTTCCACTACAGGAATTGGTGGGTCCACTGGGGGTGGTAACAGAGCTGCTACTTTGTTAGGGAGAGGGGCTGAAGCCTTTTTTGTTTGTCATAGTGTCTGGTTTATAGACTGGTAGATTTGATGGCAAATGTTATTTAGAGGTAAGCATATAGACCTAATTCCCATACAGTTGATTTACTGTAGATCACTACCCTTAGGAGGAAAGGGTTTTGATTTCTCTTCGTCAGGCGAGTGAAAAGTGAAATTATGCAAGTGAGCAAGGAAAGCCTGAACAATGTGCTTTTCTTGCTTTCCATGACCATGAGTGAATTACCATGGTAAGAGCTCCCAGTCTCTAAAGATCTTGCTATCTGGCTGTTTAGCAAAGAATTCTGACACTCTCGCACGAATTTTGTGTGTTGACGTGTTCAAATTGTGTATGGGTTCCTATGAAAGTAGGAAAAGTTCTGGTAGTATGTGTTATTCTTTTGGAGTCACGCTCCACGATACTTCCCTTTTTGGTAAATGAAAATAGAAGTTTGTTTTAGTATTTTATCCTCTACCTAGCTGCGTAAGCGGCAAGGTAGAGGATAAAATGGGGGAGTGCATGACAAGTGTCATACCTCCCCCATTAAGTACTTACTGACTTCTTTTCCTTCCACTTGAAATAGAGTAGCTTTTGCCACAATGTCTTGAATGTTTTTTGGGCGGCTGTAGCAGACAGTGACTGTAGTATCAGGGTGTAGTTCTTGAGTAAGAGTATTCATAAGCTCTCCTTGATAGATTTTCCTGATGGCTCGGCGTGAGATGTCTGAAGGATGGTAGTTGAAGTGGAGGAAGAGCTGCTTTCTCTTTTTAGGAGAATTGTTTTTGATGAAGTTTGCTTGAATTTCTGGTTGATTTTTAGCTTTTTGAATGGCATTGTAAAAATTAAGTCGGATGTAGGATGGATCCCAGCCTCTTGATACTAGTCTTGTGAAGAGTAGTTTTGTGAAGAAATGAAGTCATTTTTGTCACTATTCTGTTCATAATAGCGTTGCACTAAGCCAAAGATAACTCCTTTTATCATACCTGGTGGATGGGCATACTGTGGTGTGATGTAGAGGTAGGGTTTTTTTTCTTTTTGGTGGGTTCTTGTAGTAATTCTGCCTTCTCTAATGGTGATGTTTAGGTCCAGGAATACTACGGTGTTTGCAGGTCTGTTGAAGTCCCACTTTAGGATACAAAAATTGTTGGCATCCTCAACAAGACTATCAAATTGGTGGTCTGTTCCTACCCAAATACCGAAGATGTCGTCAATGAATCTCTTATAGAAGATTAGCGGAGGGTCTTTGGAGGTCACGTAGTGAGGCAGGATACAGGTTCTTTCGTGCCAGCCATAGTAGAGGTTGGCATAGATAACTGCTACGGAGGTACCCATAGCTGTTCCTACGAGTTGTAGAAAATAGGTCTCTGAACTGCATGAGGTTGTTTTTCATAACTAGGTCTAGGCCTTCTAAGATTGCTTCTTGGGACTTGTGATTGAAGTCCCAGTCTTGGCAATCTTCTGGGACATTGCGTATCCAGTTTTGCATGACTTGCATTGCGTGATCCAAGTCTATGTTGGTGTACATTGAGTTCGCATTGGCGGTGAAGATCCTAGCATTGTTGGGAAGGTCTAGGGATATCAATTCATCCCTAAAAGTTTTGCTATCTTTCACGACAGCTGGCAGTAGCCCGACAAGTTTTTGGAGTTTGAAATCAAGCCATTTTGACACGCATTCCAGGATGGTGCCACACTTCGCTACCACTGGGCGCAGTTTCCAAGGGTTCTTGTGTGGATATTTGCAGTGGTTCTAAATTTTGCGATTTTGTCTCCAAAGGATCTGTATCCTCTCAGCATGAAGGTACGTGTTGCTTCACCGAGATCATCTCAATGTTTGTTGATGAAGTTGTGGTAGAGATAGCGGATTCTGGCTTGGGCTGCAATTGCTTTAGAAACAGTGAGCACTTTGTATGTGCTCTCGTCGTTTAAATGTTCTTGAAGTGCTTTGTTGATGAAGTTTTTGCGGTCAAGAATGCAGATGCCCATGTTTTTGTCTGCTTGTAGGATGACAAATTTTGGGTGGTTAATGAGTTTTTGGAGGGCTTGCTTATGCAATTGAGTGATGTTGGGAAGTGATTTCTTTTGGAACTTGGCTTGCTCTTGCGTGAGTCGTTCCACGAAGTTGTTCATGGCTGTTTCGATGGGTTCACAGGCTGGGTCTGGTTGCCAGTGTTTGTTTGCATGTAAAGTTGTTTCATGTAGTCTCCATCTGAATCTGGGACGTGGCGGAAGATGTATTCATGGCGGATGTCTTTTTTGAAGCAAGGTATTCTCGATTATGTTTGTTGGTTTTGGTTTTTTTAGGCAGAAGTTGAGTCCTAATCCAAGTAGTTGGATAGAGCCAGGGGGAAGTTGTTTTTGTCGATTTTTATTTAGTAGGATGTGGACTCTTTTGTTGTTTGGACGGCAGAAGTATTGAGATGAAGTCATGTGAAGAAGAGTGTTTTGTACATTTTTCCATTTTGGGAGTGAGGGATTGGCTAGAAAGTTGTATTGTCATTGAAGAATGGCTTGATGAGAGCGGATGATGCATTTTGTGTTTGTTTCAAACATATAGTTGCGGTATTGGAAGAGGTCTCATTCCTTCTTCCTCTTTCTCTGCGCTTGTCTTTGGGCAATTCTCCTTGATTTCTTGTGTCCCTTTGCCCGTTCCTGTGTTTGGGATTTGGGCTTTGTCCTCTGCTGGGATTCCTTCTTCTGTTGGGGCCTCTTCGAGTGTCCGGGCTTCGGTTTCGAACTTGTCGAGGTGAGTTTTGTTGAGGGGTCTCTTGAAATCTGACTTTTTTGCATGTGTTGTTTCGTTCTTGTTGTCGGGGGTTCCGTTGTGGTTGTTGTTGCTGCTGCTGCAATCTTGAATTCTTATTTGAGCTCTTGAGTGCACTGGGTAAGTTGCCTTTTTGCTTGGAACCATTTTTTGCGGCCGTCGACCTCTGGTTGTTTTTGAGATCGGCCAAATAGTTTTTTCTTATCTGTCTTGATTTTTTTGCCAACTTGTCTTCGAGCATCTTGTCGAGGATGTTGCTCATTTACGTTTCGTTGACAGTTGTTTCGGTGTCGAGCTCCATCGAAACTTCTTCGTTGGCAAGTTCTTCTTGGTGTTCCAGATGAGTTGCTCTGAGTTCATTTTCCGGAGCATATCTTCTTGTGATTTCCTTTGCCATAGTTCGAATGTCATAAGAGGGAAGAGTTCTTGGATGATTTCCTTGGTGGTGGCGACAAGTGTTTGGTCTGCCATTGTAATGTTCTTTGTGATCTCTTCTTCGTTCCAGTCTTCTCTTGTGATAAGGTGGTCTCGGGCTTCTGTGAGATCTTCAGTGTCTTCAAAATATAAGGCTACTTCTTGCTCAGTGGGGAAATCATCTACCACGTCGTCAATGACCATGATCGCCAAGACATGAGACGGTGTGGTGTAGGTGACCTTTTGGTGTTGGTATTGTCCCTTCACGACCTCCATGATGATGAAGTTGTTAACAACTGAGTGGAGAGTCTCCATGATCATTTCTCGTAGTGAGTCGACTCATGCGTTGACTTCAAGTTCAGCTATTTGTTTCATTAGGTGAGTGCCTTGGGTGTTGAAGCTCTCAACTAGGTTGTCGAATTGCACGACGATACCTTGCATCTTTTCATCCTCCTTCAGGTATCGGCTGCAAGTGATGGGGTTCACTTGCGGCAGCACTTCGGTCTCCATGCAACATTTTCTCTTGTCGCTGGGTTGACTACCTCCTTGTCATACAGAGCAAGGGAGACTTCTCTTTCCTTGAGCTCGAGGTAAAGAGAGAGCATCGAGTTAGTTTTTTCTCGATGAGGGTTGCTAACTGTTTGGGAAGTGACTCGACGACTGGGGCCAAGAGTTCAAGGGAGGTTCCTTTTAGTTTGGCAGCCATTTCTGCACCAAGTAGCGTCTTGTCCGTTTTAGGTGAAGGGTGGCGGAGCCACTTTTGCCACCGGAGGTAGTGGGGCCACAGGAGGTGGCTCCACCCGGGAGTGTTGAGGGGCTACGGGGTTGGTTGGGAGTGGTGCGGGAGCTTGTTTTTGCCATGGTCACTGGGTTCTTTAGAATGGCAGTTTTCAACGACAACGTATAATTATATAATCATAGAGAACCAATTGCCCATACAGTTGATTTTACTTTAGTTCACTACCCTTAGGAGGAAAGGGTTTCGATTTCTCTTCGTCAGGCGAGTGAAAAGTGAAATTATGCAAGTGAGCGAGGAAAGCCTGAACAATGTGCTTTTCTTGCTTTCCATGGTGAATTACCATGGTAAGAGCTCCCAGTCTCTAACGATCTTGCTATCTGGTTGTTTAGCAAAGAATTTTGACACTCTTACACGACTTTTTCGTGTTGACGTGTTCATTTGTGTATGGGTTCCTAAGAAAGTAGGAAAAGTTCTAGTAATATGTGTTTTTTGTAGTCACGTTCTGTGATACTTCCTTTGTTGATAAATGAAAATAGAGGATTGTTTTAATATTTTATCCTCTGCCTAGCTGCATAAGCTGGAAGGATTTTGTAAAGGGTTCATGTGTCATCAGGTTGTGCCATCTCAAACTCTACAATAATGTGGATTTCTGTGGAAGTGGCTCCTGAGGAAGCAGAATATCATCAACATTGTCATGATCATCAATTAAAGCAGGTTTGTATGTATCTGTCAACAAGAGAGAAGAGAGGAGCATGCATCTTGCAAGTTTCTAAACAGCCCCAACTATCCTCAAGGAATACAAATTGCTCATGCCCTCTATTTCAGGCGAATGATTCATGGTGAAACTCACAGAAAAAGATCAATTTTATTTTCCATGGCTACACTCAATGGACAAAAAATGTAGAAATCAATGTCATTATGTTAAAAAAACGAGAGATAACCCACAACACAAGTAATGTATAATATGTCGGACCCCATAAATTGCCACCATTCCAGTTTTGAATCTGAGTGCCAGTTTTTGCCCAGTTTTGAAACTGGGATGCTCATGTCCCCAAATCAAAATGGCGCCAATACGGGGCAACCAGTTCCACTGGGCAACCAGCTCCAGAACTGGGCAAAAAGTTTGCCTAATCCCAAACACAAGTAGAATTAATTACATTCTGCTGGGGAGACATGAGAGTCTCAGGTTTGAAGCTGGACAAAAATTTGCACCCAGCTTCAAAACTGGGTCAGTGAGAATTCGGGGTCCAACATATTATGGTCCTATTCTCACCCCTACTGAATTCAATAAAATCGACCAAACTCAGTCTTTTTTAGAACTGGTCTTGTTTTGATAAAAAAGTTTGGCATGTGCTTAGAATTGGTCTTGTAAAACTACAAAGGATCAGCCACAAAAGTCTATTATGGGACACTCTGTAGTGGTTATTCTCACTATTAGGTACCATGTCAAAGAAAGGCAATGGATGAATTTGTTCAGATTCTATTAATTGACTTTACTGGTTTATTGAGCTCACAATTATTTTACCTTCCAGGCTGTCACTCCCACCCAAAGTTATATGTAGAAATAAGTTACCTTTTTTGTTTCACCAATAATAAACCCACCCATTGATACTCCAAGATGCCTTGCCAAAACAAATGTGACCATGAACAAGTGGGCATGGGGGCATCGTACACCATCCTTGGCAAAAAGAGAGTGCCCAAGTTCTTATATTTCAGAAGAAAATATGGATGGCAGTTTATACTGAATGATGATTTGATAGAAGAGAAGTTGGAGAGTTATCAGATGATGCTAGAGGGATGTCACATGCTTTGCCATGGTCCACCTCATGCCAGTATACATCTGAATCAACATTGGGTCTGTGATGCTCTTCAGAGGTACCAACAATATGCTTGTGGGCACTTAGGATGCTTGAGTTGTGTCAGAACTTATTGTGCATGTCATCCCAGAGTGTGGTTGTGTGGTACTTGCCATGCTTGTCATGTTTTGGACGAGCAGAAGAATGGTAACTGAGTCAGTTAAGTTAGTATTGGGGATACAAAGCCAAGTTGAAGTTAACGGTATTAAATGTTTTAACCATTTTCTGTCTAGCAAACAATAGGTACCATTTGAAAGTTCATATTAAGCTCTACAAGCTGGCAGCTTTTATTTTAATCAAGGTGTCTGCTGTTTGAAAGGTATTTTTGTCTAAAGTTGAGGCTGCATTCAGTTAGTGTACCACCTCACCAACCATAATTTTTATGTTGTATGTTATGGCTCAGGAAGTGAATTGCCCGTATCTTGAAACATTTCTTCAAAAATGGGTTGTCTGTCCATTAGAAAAACTATGATACATAATGCTAGGGGTCAGGGTTTTTCTAGACCCACTCTTATATATCTCACTATTATATATTTGAATGCAAATTATCCTAGGTAATACCTCTCCAATATATCTCATGCAAGAATAGAAAGATGTCATTGACTCAAACTGTATTTATCTGCCATATTAAAGTATCAGAACTCTCAAAAGATTCATTTCAATAGTGCTTATATTCTGACCAAACAGCTGCAGCTCACTGGGTCAAAGGAGGGGGTTACATGGACATGATTAAAAGTCTGGTTTCCCAGTACCATACAAGCCTCATCATCTGTCAGTCAACAGAAAATTCTTAGTGTGTGGTGGTGCAAAAACCTTTGGAGTTTGGCTATCACACAAAAGTGACATCAGCCAGTAGTTGGGAAAATTTACAAATGTAGGAATGAGGAACTTTCCATATGATTGATAGTTATTTTTATGAGCTATTTCAGGCTGTTTTGATTTGAAGACTGCCAGTTGTTGGCCCTTGTGCTTTTATCATGCAATTTACATGAAAATTGATTTTCACAGAAACTTTCATAGAGATTGGCTGCAGGTTGATACAGATGCAAGACTGGATTCTTGCTGCAACTGCCACAAATGCCAGTGGGACCTTGTTCACAGAGAGGTTACTGAGAATGAACATATCTTTGGATATTTGCTTCCAACTGGCTTACTGCATGGGTACCTGAAATGGTACAATAGCTTCCCAAAAGCAAATATTCTGTTATTTTCTACTTCCTCTGTTAAGCATAAAGAGTAGTGTATAGTCATTGTGTCCTGATTGTGGGCACAATATTGACAAGTGTCCCTGAGAGCATTCTTGGCTCATGTCAGACATATACTACAGTGAGATGGTAGTAGTTTCAGTTAGAAAACATAGGTAAGACTAATTTTGCTAGATTTTCATATGAAACATATCTCTTGACAAGATTAATCCAGTTACTGTCATGTTTCATTTGAAATAACATGTATTATCATATAAGTGTGTAATCTACTTATACCACAGGAATTCATAAATAAGAGCTAAATCTATTTCTATGAAGTTACATAGTTTTTTGGTTGCATGTGTAACTTTTTCTCTTGGTTGAAAGGAATTATGACAATCAAAATATTGTCTTAACTCCATTATCACTATTTTCATATATTTATCTGTTTTTCAATGTGAAAATTGATTTTTTTTATTTGGAACTCTCTATATGTGTAATTTTTTTCAGATGAATTTTATTTGATAGAAAACTGTTTTATTATTGATATGAAATGGTACTTTTTCATTTGAAAGGTTTATAACAACAGATTCATGTCCCTTTGGGGGGGTGCTAAAGGGAGGTTTTCCTTCATGTTTCCTGTGTTCTGTTGTTGTTTTCCTCCTTCATGTGTTATTCTTGAATATTTTTTGTTGGGGCATCTGTATCAGCAAATACATCATTGCAGGGTGTGTGTGATGCAACAATCAACCCAGTGTTGGGGATGCATTTGAGGTAAGTGCAATATTTTGTTATGCAAATTTGATTATGACTTTACCCTATCTTCTTTCAATACCTTTTAATATTTTTTCACAAGAAATTTCAATAAACCAAGTAATTCCAGGTGCAGCATTACAGTTTGATGTGAACTAAAGTGAATTAAGAGTATTTTGACATAGCAGTTATTTTATGGAAAACAAGGTAAGACTGCTTCTTGCTAGCTGTCAATATATATGAAACATGTGTCTCAACACTAGATTAATCCAGTTACTGCCACTTATTGTTTGAAATAACATGATTTTCATATAAAATGTGTTCATCACTGATATCACAGGAATTCACTCATGAGGGCTAAGTTTATTTTTATGAAGATCCATTCTTTTGGTTGCATGAATAAGTTTTTCTGGCAGAATGAAATTGCCACTTCCTTATCTCTGTTCCCACTGTGATGTTTACATCATTTGAAAAAAATTTGTTTTCATAACAAACTTTTGTGTCAAAAATAGACTTGAGTTTTGGGGTGTGAGGGGGGAAAGACAGTGTTCTTTTTTCTGTGATTTTTGTCCTCCTTCCATTTTTTGCATATAGTTTTGTTTTCATTAATAGTAGTTTTATTTTAATTGCAATAAATTTATGACCACATGGAAGATGCCCGTTTGACAACAGGTTAAGTGTACACCAATGGAACTATCCTTGGTTGATGTTCAGCACTAATTTTCATGTTATGATTCAAAAACATGGCAACCCCGGGAAGCCCTTACAGCTAGACCATTCAAATCCTTACCTGTGGAATCTGATGAATTGAGCAGGATACAATTAATGAAACTTCTCTTGCTCTGATACCATTGCTCTTAGGTTTCAGTCTGCCTGTGAACTAATTCGCTTTGCCACTACATCAATGAGAATGACTGGGAGAAAAATTGAAGAATCATTCAAATCCACGGTTGCAATGTTCTTTGTGTCTAGAAGATTGTATAGGAATTCATATGATTCCTTGAACACTGATTATGGTATACGTGGTAGTAGAAAATATTTTATTTTATTGGATAGTTCACCTTTCATGTGCACAGTCTCAACATGTTTTTAACATAATACTTGAATAGTGATAGGTAATATCTCTCCAAAACATTTTGGAAGTAGTGTATGATTATAATTTTTTATACAATTACTTGTGCTACCTTCTGATGAGGCTGTGATTTAGTTTGGTCTATAGGCCAATAGCGAATAGTGTTTTCTGTGATTATTTGAATTTTTTGCTGTTCGCTATTGACTAAAAAATCACGATTTAGTTGAGAATTTTAAAAATTGTCAATAGTGAATAGTCCGATAGTGCTCTAGTGTGTTCGGAAAGTGCAAGAATAATTTATTTTCATTACAAAAAATTTATAGTGAACCTCCTGCAACCACCAAAACGAATGACATCAACGGACGGACAGAGCAATGTATGTAAGTATAAACAAACGACATCAACGGACGGACGTATACATAAGTACAAATGGACTGATGGCCAGACAGATGAGATGATGACAGCCACAAAAGCTATTGGAGAATTCTATTGACCGATTGGGCCCTATCTAAAAATGAGGGATCAACAGCACTTGCTATTGGGCTATTGGGACTTGCTAAACTGAATAGGTTAATAGAAAATTTCAATTTTTTGTTATCTATTGCACTATTGAGATGAACTAAATCAATAATAGCGTGGGTCACTACTGCAATAGACTTTTTAGCGATAAAAAATGATTAAAAAAGCAATTTGCTATTGGCCTATTGGCCAAACAAAATCACAGCCTAAGGATTTTGACGGTGGAATTCACGAATGAAAATAGAAAATTATTATGTGGAAATTATGAGCTTATTTCTACTGCTAAACATGATGCTGCATCTCGCATCATGAGCAGAGGTGAGAAATAGCATATCCTTTTGGATATAAGCTTCTGAGAAATCAGACATTTTTGGATATGTTTTCTGAGAAGGAAAACATATTTAGAGATTTCTCATGGACTCCTCTTTTTTGACAAAAGGAAAGTATTTTGTAGATTTTTAACTAAATAAAATTACTTAAAATGTATACTAGTCCTGTCCATAGATTCTTGGCCTATGTCAGTGCTGTACCTCAGCAGTGCATTTTGACACTAAGAAACACATGTTTTGATCCTTGAAGGAAGTTATTCCTAAATTGTTCACTCCTGTGATGCCACCATCATTGCAGGTACCTGCATTGATGCACAAAAACTGACAGATTACAAAACAACCCTCTCATTTTCAACTTGCCATTATTCCCCCCCAAATCCAACTAATAAAGTGACTTCCTTATCCCATTCTGATACATCAAGTTGGCCTTCTCCAGCATGTTGATTATTTGTGCATGCTGTGATAGAATAATGAAAAATCAAGGGCATAAATCGGCTATACACTCTATCTCGAACACATGCTGCACCAACTCAGAGCATTTTGACTCTAGTCATTTCATCCTTGAATGAAGTTATTCATAAATTTCTCACTTCTGTGATGATGTCATAATTACATGCACCTCCATTAATGCACAAATACTGACAGGGATTACAAAAAAGCCTCCCATTTTGGACACACCTTCATTGCCCCCCAAAATCTAACTAGCAAAGTGACTTCTTTATTCCATTCCGATGTGTTATGTCAGGCTTGTTCAGGATTTTGATTATTGTGCATGTTGCCATAGAATTATAAAAAAATCAAGGGCACAAATTGGCCAAGAAGCATGATGATACTGAGACAAATCCCCCATTTTTTAATAGCATCATTGAGCAAGTTATCAATAATGATTTTGTAATTGTAGGATTGGACCACAGTTTCTTATTATTGGCCAGCACAAATTCATCAAGAGATATGTGATCAATGGTTTGAGAGAGTGCTACCCTGAACATATTCCACCAGTATATATTTTGAGCTACACCATTGCCTTAAGGGCAAATGTGTGAACAAATCTAGGATAATGTCAATTAATGCAAAATTTGGAGTGGTGCATTGTCATCATGCATACCTCCATTTCCATAAGTGTTTCAATGATGAGAACATCTAAATCTACCACCACAGATGTTCAAGAGCAAACTCTCTTTGCTCCAAATCACAAAGTGTCATCATGGAGAGGGACAGTTTTCCATTCAAAGCAACAAATCAACTTCAACAATGAGCTTCTCCCCTAGTAAAACAAAATTCAACATAGTGCATTGGGAAAACATATTTCTTCCTCTGCATCAACATCATTGTAATTTTCATTGCATACCAGATTGCTTGGCATCTAGTCAATATGCAATTAATATAGTCAAAGCCACACAATAAATCCAATATAACCAATCAGATACCAACAACCAGACATACCCCAAAAAATCAATGTGTCAATATAACTCACTTGGAATCCAACATGATGAGACTGCTCATACAAAGAATTGAATTGCCATCACTGTTGCCTTCGTGATCTTTCACTTTAGAGTGTGACTTGCCCTTGGTAGGACATCTGGACATTTTACTAGATGCTGTGGTCTCTGGCTCTACACTGGCCGTTGCCTTTGCATTAATTTGCCATCGGCTTTTGCAATTGCCCCAGACATGGTCTTACTCAATTCAGGCAACAACAGTGCCACTACTTCCTTGTGACCAGTGGTTGCTGCATTGCCACTCCCATTGGCATTGTTGTTGACCCCTATTTCTTCTTAGGAATTCAAAATATCTCATAGTAGGGTGCCTTGATTGCAGTTATTTCTTGCTTGGACATTTTGATGTAGGAGGATGGCAAGTTTAGGACAGAGAGCATGCTTGCTTTGGGCATTGATGGCTGGGCTTGGGACATGGTGCTACTATGGATGCCAGTTACTTTGGACTGTGCAGATGGTGGCAACAAAGGGGCATGGCGAGTAATATGGATCTCAACCTGTGCAGGCTTGCTCTACAGATCAAATATTAATGTAGCAGAATGCCAACAAAAGGAACGGCCTGGAAACATGGTTTGTCAAAAGCAAACAATCCAACAACACATGAAACTCTTGTCCCATCCTCATTCTACCAAAACATCCCCCCATTCTGGCTCCAAAAGGCCCTTGGTAGTGACCGCCCCCCAAATGCTCTCTCTCTCAAAGCTGAAAGCATGAGACAGGTTGCTGTTGCTGTCAGAAGAATGCTCGCTGCTAATAATGCTGGCAGATCCTGCACCAAAGTGAATGACGAAGAAGCAGTTGAGCAATTCAAATGATCCTCCAGGGCCTGTTGCCATGCCAATGCTGCTGGGGTCTGGAGAGTGCGTTGCTGTCTCCTTATGTTCTGCAGCATGCATTGAGAAGGAGGCTTCCACAAGTTGGTCAAAGGAGACCCACAGCTTCATTACTTTATTTGCAGATCTGCTGTTTGTTGTTGTTGGGGTTGATGCATGGCAACCAGTAACCTGTTATTGACACACATTTCTGTGTCAAAGGAGCTGTGCATGTATTTGGTGAAGCACAATCCCATGGAGATACGGAGGAAGTAGACAATCACACTGACTACTCTGACAATGAAAAACAGATTGATTCACTGAAATGGTCTCTGTTAAGTTAAGGTGTTGTTACAGTGAGAAGGTAGTGAGGGTGGAGATGACCATGGGAAGTAGATGACACCAGGGCAAAGGGGTGCATAGCTTGAGTGCTGATGGTAACAGAAATGAAGTAGGGAAGTGGAATGGATGGAGAGGCTGGGAGAAATATTCACTTGCAGACCAACAAATTTTCAGGTCTAATATATGTTAACCTGCCAGAAATTACAAGAACAAATATTTTAAATGTATAACCGTCTAAGTCTGGAATGTTCTTTATTGGAAGATCACAGACAAATGTTCATAAGAATGTTCATAGAAGATCAATTTGGAGATGAAATATACTTTGTTCATATGGATTTTATAAGGATACTTCTACCAAAATGAAACTTTTGAGAATTAGA
>JALLPC010000008.1:0-37848 GCA_036940045.1 Stephanocyclus meneghinianus | reverse complement strand
GATGTCTTTATTTATACCTTCTAATACTTCTTTTGGTTTAGCGTTATTGTTAGTTCCTATTGAATTATTATCATATATTTTTAAGCCTATTAGTTTAGGAGTTCGACTATTTGCAAACTTAATGGCTGGCCATACATTATTAAAAGTAATTGTGGGGTTTTCTTGAAGTATGTTATTACTTGAAGATTTATTAGCAATTTTACATATTTTACCTTTGTTAATTTTAGTGTTATTAATGGGTTTAGAATTAGGAGTTGCTTTAATTCAAGCTTATGTATTTACTATTCTAACATGCATTTATTTAAATGATGCTATTAATTTACATTAAAAATTATCATGAATTTTGAGGCGAATATAACTCAGTTAGGTTAGAGTATTAGGTTGTGATCCTAAATGCCATGGGTTCGAATCCCATTATTCGCCTTTAAATTGAATCTTTTTAAGACATTAAATGAATACCTTAACGTTAAAATTTAATAAGAACGTTTAAAAAACGAAATATTATAATGAGTAATTACGTAGAATTATAATTGTTCTGATCGGAAAAGAGTTTTGAAGAATTTTAACAAGTTTTAATTAAAAATTAATTAAAACTTTTTTAACCTAGTGAACTGAACCATCTAAGTAACTAGAAAAAAAATCAACCGAGAAACCGTTAGTAGTGGCGAACAAAAGCGGCTTAGACTATTTTTAATATATAACCAAAGTTTGTTTAAAAAAAATACCAAAGAAGGTAACATAAATTCATATGAAGTCCTGTAAAACAAATTTTGAATTTTAAAAATACAGAGTAAAATGATATATGGCATGTGTTATTTTAATATTGGGGTCCCACCCTCAAAGTCTAAAAATTTTTAACGATTGATAGTGAATAAGTACCGTAAGGGAAAGGTGAAAAAGTATTTTTGAAATTGAAAAGAACTTGAAATTTAATGTTTTTAATCAGTTGTAGCTTGTTTTTAAAGTGACAGCGTTCCTTTTGCATAATGAATCAATGAGTTTATATCAATGGCAAGCTTAAACTGTGATAAAGTGTAGGCTAAAAAAAATTAAGTTTTAAACTGCGAAAAAATTTATTGATTTGTAGTCTTTGATATAAGACCCGAAACTAAGTGATCTAACTATGAACAGGCTGAATTTAAAGCGGTAACGCTTATTGAAGGGCCGAACTCGTGTATGTAGAAAAATACTGAGATGATTTGTAGTTAGGGGTGAAAGGCCAATCAAACTTAGAGATAGCTGGTTTTCTGCGAAATCTATTTAAGTAGAGCGTTTAAAATTCTTTGTTTCAAGGTAGAGCACTCAATAAATAAAGGGGACGTAAAGTTTTACTAAATTTAATGAAACTCCGAATATGAAGTTAAAAGATTTTAAGCAGACAGACTATGAGTGCTAAGATTCATAGTCAAAAGGGAAACAGCCCAGCTTATTTGTTAAGGCCCTTAAAAATAATTAAGTGAAAAAGAAAGTAAAAAGATTTTAACAATCTAAAGGTAGGCTTGGAAGCAGCCATCCTTTTAAGAAAGCGTAACAGCTCATTGGTCGAGTCTTTTAGCATCGAAAATGTATAAGGACTAAAATTATTTGCCGAAACAATAAATTTAAATCAACTCCCAAATAATTTTTTTTAAATAAAAATATTTAAATTTAGTAATTAGGATTTTGTCTGTTGAAATAAATGGTAGCAGAACGTTTTGTAAATTTAAGAAAATTTATAGTTATATAAATTGGAAAAATCAAAAATGAAAATATTGATATGAGTAGCGAAAAACATTGTGAATATTAAACAATGGTCGCCTTAAGTTTAAGGTTTTTAAGGAAAGGTTAATCCTCCTTAAATAAATCGGTCCCTAAGATGACAACGAAAGTTATAATTGATGGGTAATTAATTTTTTAGTAAATTTTAAAGTGACGAAATACTAATGTAATTTTTATTTTTGATTTTAATTAAAAGTTATTTAATATTTTCAAGAAACAGCTTTAAAATAATACCGTACTGTAAACCGACACAGGTAAACAAATTTAGTAAATTAAGGCGCTTGAGTTAATTATATCAAAGGAACTCGGCAAAATGACTCCGTAACTTCGGAAAAAGGAGTAGCTTTTTTAGGTTAACCCCTTTAAAAGCTGACACAAAATCGAGGACAGCGACTGTTTAATAAAAACACAGGTCTCTGCAAATTTGAAAAAAGAAGTATAGAGACTGACGCCTGCCCGGTGCTGCAAGATTAAAAGAAAAAGTTTTGGCTTTAACTTTAACCCCCAGTAAACGGCGGCTGTAACTCTGACGGTCCAAAGGTAGCGAAATTCCTTGGCATTTGATTGGTGTCCTGCATGAATGGCGTAACGACTGTCCTACTGTCTCTGATATAAGCTCAGTGAAATTGAAATGTCTGTGAAGATGCAGACTACTTGCGGCTAGACGGAAAGACCCTGTGCACCTTTACTATAGTTATAAATTGTAACAAAATTTTTTTTGTGTAGCATATGTGGTAAGTTTTTAATAAACCGTAACTCAAGTTACTTGTTTAAACATTCTTGAAATACCACTCTTAAAATTTTTTTTTTACTCATTATTTTAAAACCGTTTGTAATGGGTAGTTTGACTGGGGCGGTCGCCTCCTAAAATGTAACGGAGGCGTACAAAAGGTAAGCTCAAATTGAAAAACTCAATTGTAGAGCATAATAGTATATTGTTTGCTTGACTGGGAGATTGACAAATCAAGCAGGGACGAAAGTCGGTTATAGTGATCCGGTGATTCTGAGTGGAAACGATCATCGCTCAACGAATAAAAGGTACGCCAGGGATAACAGGCTAATCAATCTTTAGAGACCCTATCGATGGATTGGTTTGGCACCTCGATGTTGGATTATCGCATCCTGGAGCTGTAAGTGGTTCCAAGGGTTTGGCTGTTCGCCAAGAAAGGCGGTACATGATCTGAGTTTAGAACGTTGTAAAACAGTTTGGTCCCTATCTACCGCAAGTGTTAAAAATTAAAAGGAGTAGACCCTAGTACGAGAGGACCGGGAAAAGTGAATCTCTGGTGCATCGGTTGTTATAATAATAGCATTGCCGAGTAGCTATATTCATAATAGATAATTACTGAAAGCATCTAAGTAAGAAACTAACCTTAAAAATAATTTTTTAAAAGTCGTAATAGATTATTACGTAATAGGCTTAATGTGCACGAGTTGTAAAATTTTTAGCTAATAAGTACTAAAATTTAAATTGTTTAAGATTCTATTTGATTTATTATATGTATTCGTTTAACTTTTAAACGAATACATATAATAACAAATTTTATAAAACTAGTTAATTTAAATAACAAATAAACAAGATTTAAAGTCAAATAAATTTAAAATTTAATAAATAATTTTAAATTATTAAAAATGAGTTTGATCCTGGCTCAGGGTGAACGCTAATAATATGCTTTACACATGCGAGTTGAACGGAATTTTTCGTAGCGAACGGGTGAGGAATACGCAAATTTAATAAAAAAAATCTACCTTTTAATTCAAGATAAACTATACTTATTAACAATATTAATTGTTAATAAGAAAAAATCAATTTTTGATTTGTAGTAATATTGAATAAGTATATATAAAGATTATATAATAATCGTTAAAAGATGAATTTGTGTAAGATTAGGTTGTTGGTAAAATTAATAGCTTACCAAGCCTTCGATCTTTAGTTGGTCTTAGAGGACGTCCAACCACACTGGAACTGAGACAAGGTCCAGGCTAATTTTTGGCCAGCAGTGAGGAATATTGGACAATGAACGAAAGTTTGATCCAGCAATATTATGTGAATGATGGACGGCTAATTTTTGGTTGTAAAGTTCTTTCATTAAAAATGATAATGACATTATTTAAAGAAGTTTTAGTCCCGGCTAATCTCGTGCCAGCAGCCGCGGTAATACGGGAGGGGCAAGCGTTATCCAAAATTACTGGGCGTAAAGTGTCCGTAGACTGTAATATAAGTTTTATGTTAAAATTTAAAGCTTAACTTTAAAAAAATATACAATACTGTTTTACTTGAGTTTTATACGGAAGAGTAGAATTTCATGTCAAAGAGTAAATTCTAAAAATACATGAAGGAATATCAAAAGCGAAGGCAACTCTTTAGTACAAACTGACGTTGAGGGACGAAAGTGTAGGGAGCAAACAGGATTAGATACCCTGGTAGTCTACACTGTAAATTCTGAGTGCTGTAATTTAAAACAAAAGTTTTAGATTTTTTAAGCTAACGCCATAAGCATTCCGCCTGAGGAGTATGATCGCAAGATTGGAACTCAAAGGAATTGACGGGAGCCTACAACGAGTGGTGGAGCATGTGGTTTAATGCGATAATCCGCGCAAAACCTTACCAACCCTTGACATAATAAAAAATAATTTGAATGAATAAAAATTATTTTTCGGTTAATTTTTTAATTAACAAATTTTTTTTACAGGTGTTGCACGACTGTCGTCAGTTCGTGTCGTGAGATGTTTGGTTCATTCCTTTAAACGAGCGTAACTCTTATTTTTAAAAGTTTACTTTTAATTTTTGATGTTTATCAAAAATTTTGCTTTAAAAAGACTGTTTTGTTAATATAAAAATACTACTTTAAAGGAAGGTGAGAATTAAGTCAAGTCACTGTGGCCCTTATGGGTTGGGCTACACACGTGCTACAATGAAAATGACAAAAAGTAACAAAAATAAAAAATTTTCGTTAATCTTTAAAAATTTTCTTAGTTCGGATTGTAAACTGAAACTCGTTTACATAAAGATGGAATCACAAGTAATCGCAAATCAGAACGTTGCGGTGAATACGTACCTTGGCTTTGTACACACCGCCCGTCACATGCAGAAAGCTAGTTTTACTTTAAATTTAAAATTTTTTATTTTTTTTTTGATTCTTATTTTTGTCGAGAAAAAATAAAAACATTAATTCATTGAAAAATTAGTAATTTGGATGAAGTCGTAACAAGGTAGCTGTACGGGAACGTGTAGCTGGAACAAATGAAATAGTTTAGTTGGTCAGAACGTTGGAATCATAATCCAAATGTCGGGGGTTCAAATCCCTCTTTCATTATTAAACTAATTAAATTTTATGGTAACTAACTTATTTTTTTATTTTTTTTCTTTCATATTAATAACAAGTTCTTTAATGACTATTTTAAGTCAGAATTCGATACATTCTGTTTTATTTTTAGTCTTAAGTTTTGTGTCGTCGTCTAGCCTTTTATTTTTGTTAGAGTGTGAATACATTTCATTAATTTTTATTATTATTTATGTAGGTGCTATAGCTGTTTTATTTTTATTTGTAGTTATGATGCTAGATGTAAAAACAGTTTATTCAACAAAAGATTTTTTAAAATATTTCCCTTTTGGAAGTTTTATAGGCATCGTTTTTTTGATTGAAATTTTGTTATCAGTTCCTTCTATCTTTGAAGAATTTAATCCCTATAATATCAGTTTTTTATTTAATTTTTATGTAGATTGATTTAATAAATTAGATTCTTTTAATGAAATTATGTCAGTAGGTCATATTTTATACACTGACTATTTGGTACAATTTTTACTTGCAGGAAATATTTTATTATTAGCAACTATCGGACCTGTTGTTTTGGTTCTAACTAAATCTGTTAAAACCAATAAATTTCAAATTACTTTTAAGCAACTTTCTCGGACTTATAATTCTGTTTTATACACATAAATAATATTTCAAATGAAAAATTTTTTAATAAAAATATGGTTTTTATAATACAATGTGACAGCCCTGCCTTTTGGCAAACTTATTTATCTGACCCTGCTAGTATTACTATGGAAGGTATTTTAATTTTTAATAAACATTTATTGTTTTTATTGACTGCAATTGTTTTATTTGTTGGTTGATTATTATTTTATACTATTTATTATTTTGTAGAATATAATAATAAATTTAGTTCAAAATTTGTTCATTCAAAAGAATTAGAAATTGTTTGAACTACTATCCCAGCGTTAATACTTTTAGCGTTAGCAACTCCTTCTTTTACTTTATTATATGCTATGGATGAAATTTCAGAGCCTGAATTAACGTTGAAAATTTTAGGTCATCAATGATTTTGAAGTTATGAAATTTCTGAATTTAATTCTTGCCAAAATCAAGAACAAAGTTTAAAATATGTGTGTTATATGATGGTTTTAGATGGATTACCAACAACTAAACAAGGATATTTCCGATTATTAGAAACTAATAAAAGAGTTATTTTACCAACAAATACACACTTACGGCTTTTAGTTAGTGCTGCAGATGTATTACATAGTTGAGCAGTACCATCTTTTGGTTTAAAAGTAGATGCTTGCCCAGGACGATTAAATCAAGTAAATTTATTTATTAAACGTATTGGAGTTTTTTTTGGTCAATGTAGTGAAATTTGTGGAGTAAATCACGGTTTTATGCCTATTGTTATAGTTTCATTACCTACTATGCAATTTCATAACTATATAATGACCAAATTAGAATTAAATTAAGGTTAAAAGAGTATTATTTGTTATTGAATCTATTTTGTAATTAAGATCTGTTAAATTTTATTTTATTATTTATGTTCTCAAGCTGTTTAATATAAAATTTTTGACTAAAATCTAGTAAAAAATATTTTTTTCACAGTCAAAAAAGAGCAATTGGTTCGCTCGCTAGGCTCATGCCCTAAAGGTTGTAAGTTCGAATCTTACTTTTGACATATTAACTAAGAAGAATATATGAATATAGAAATTAATATTTTTTTTGATTATTTCAGAATTTTTTTTTCAAAAGAGAGAGTTGTCTATTTTTTTTCAAAAATTTTAATTATAAATGGAAAATAAAATTTCTTTTAAATATATAAAAACAAAACATAGTTGACATTTAGTAGATCCTAGTCCTTGGCCTTTAGTTGCTTCTTTAGGTGCATTTTTTATGACTTCAGGAAGTGTGTTATATATGAATAAATTTTTAGGAGGAGGTCAATTAGCTCTAGTTGGTTTTTTTGTTATTTTATATGTAATGTATACTTGGTGACGTGATATTGTTCGAGAAGCTACTTTTGAAGATCAGCATACGGCGTCAGTTCAACGAGGCTTACGATTAGGGATGATTTTATTTATTGTTTCAGAAGTTATGTTTTTCTTTGCATTTTTTTGAGCTTTTTTTCATTCTAGTTTATCACCTGTTTTTAATTTAGGTGGTGTATGACCACCTGAAGCAATTCAAACTATCCAAACTTCAGGAATTCCTTTAACAAATACATTTTTTCTTTTAAGTTCTGGTGCTACTGTTACTTGAGCACACCATGCTATAATAGTAAGATCAAAAAAGCAAGCAATTATTGGATTATTGTTTACTATTTTGCTTGCAACAATTTTTACTTTGTTACAAGGAATGGAATATATAGAAGCACCTTTCAATATAAATGATAGTGTTTTTGGTTCATGTTTTTATATGGCAACTGGTTTTCATGGCTTTCATGTATTTATTGGAACTTGTTGTTTAGTTGTCTCTCTCTTACGACTTGTGTTTAATCATTTTACATCAATGCGTCATTTTGGTTTTGAATCTGCTGCATGATATTGACATTTTGTTGATGTTGTATGATTATTTTTGTTTATTACTGTGTATTGATGAGGTGGTATCCATTAATTCATCAGTCACAGGATTAAGAGTTTAGATTCATTTAAGCTAACTTTTTTATCATTTTAAGTTAAAATCTTATAAAAATATATGAATATTTTTGAAAAGTTATTTATCTAATTTTTCAAATATTGTCTCTATTTTTTAAAATTTGTGTTTAAACAATTTTGCATCAATGTGTCATTTTAATATTTTAAATCTGTTGTATGAGTATTTTTATTTATTGCTGCACGATTTAATAAGGTAATTAACTCAATTGGTAGAGTATTTCGCTTACAACGAAAAAGTTAATGGTTCAAATCCGTTATTATCTTTAAAAAAAATATTTTAAATTTTGATAGAAAACTCTTCAACATTGATATATCATTTTTTAAGTTAAAACTTTTTTTATTATTTTTGTTATTTTAATTGTCTATTCTGAATTAAAATAACAATGTTTTTAAAAGTTAAAATAAATTACAATTAAACAATGTAGTATATTCAAATTTTATTTTTAATGATAATATATATATATATAAATTTTGACAAAAAGCTTATAGCTCAGTTGGTTAGAGCATACGCCTGATAAGCGTAAGGTCAGTAGTTCAAGTCTATTTAAGCTTAATTTAATTATTTATTCGTTTAAATCAAAATTTAATTTTTTTTCAGATAAAAAAGTATTTGTTTTCAAAAATTTGAATTGTAGTTAAAAAATAAACCTGAGTTAATATTTAATAGATTTGGCATCATAATTTTTGATAATTTTCTGAGGTGTATTTCTTATAACTTTAAGAGTTGTATAATGTAGACATAAATTTATCAAAAATATTAATTCGTTTTAGTAAATTTTTTTGTTATTATATATACAATATAGCTACTATATAATATAACCGTATTTAAAGAAGTGATTTTTTAAAATAACATGTATCTTTAGTTCAATGAAATTTATATTTAGTTTTTATTTACTTTTGATTGAAATTTATTTAAGAAAATAGTTCAGTTGGTAGAACAGTGGTTTTCAAAACCAAAGGTCAAGAGTTCAAATCTCTTTTTTCTTGAAATTATCGTTTATTTGCAATAATACATAACTAAACTCTTTTAATCTTGTTGATTGCTTATTTTGTAAATTTTTTTAATGTTTTTAAAAATTAAAATCTTAAAATAGTTTCTGTAAAATTAGACTATTTAATAGATTTATCTTTAATAAAAGTAAAGAATTCTAAATGAATTCAATTTACTAAAAATTTAGATTTGTTTATGAAATTTTTAATATATAAATGTTAATATTTAAAGAAATACAACTTTTACCTGAAATTTTTTTAGGTATTTCTATAATTTATTTAGTTCTTCATGGAACATTTTTATCTACTAACAATAAATATTTAGTCATTCAAAATTCTGTACTATATTTAAGTGTTTTAATTATTAGCTTATTTTGTCTTTTATTAGTTAACAACAGTGTACAATATCATAATCTTCAAATTTGAAATGGAACTATTATTATTGATTATTTAGGAAATTTTTCTAAAAGTTTAATCGCTTTAATATCGATTTTTTGTCTTTTGATAATGCAATATTATTTAACTGCACAAAAAGTTAACTATTTTGAATATAATATATTAATATTGTTTGCTTTATTAGGTATTTTTTTTATATGTTCTGCCAATGATTTAATCACAGCGTATCTTGCGATTGAATTACAAAGTTTATCTTTTTATATTATGGCGGCTTTTAAAAAAGACTCCGCTTTTTCTGTAGATGCAGGTTTAAAGTATTTTATTTTAGGCGCTTTTTCATCCGGCTTATTTTTATTTGGCTCTTCTATTTTATATGGTGTCAGTGGGACTACTAATTTTGAAGATTTAAAAAACTTATTTTTTTTAATGTATTCTAAATATGATAATTTATATGAAATTAATAATTATCATGTTATTAAACAGATTTTTATAGATAAAGGTTTAATTCAGTTTGCTTTATCTTTTGTTTTTATAAGCCTTTTATTTAAGCTAGCAATAGCTCCATTTCACTTATGGTCTATAGATGTTTATGAAGGCTCTCTTTCTAGTTCAACATTTTTTTTTGCAGTTGTTCCTAAGTTAGCTATTTTTATTTTAATAATTCGAATTTTTTATTTAAGTTTTTTTGAGTATACTGTCAAATGACAGTATTACATAGTAATTTTAGCCATGTTAACTATAATTGTTGGATCTTTCGCAGGTTTAGAGCAAAAAAAATTAAAGAGTCTTTTAGCTTATAGTTCTATTAGTCATATGGGTTATACGTTGATTGCTTTTAGTACTGGAACCTTTGAAGGTATACAAATGCTATTTTGTTATCTTTTTTTATACATGATTGCTGGCTTATCTATGTGGTCGATTTTATTATTATTACGATTAAAGTATAAACATATAAAAAAACAAAATAAAGATCTAGCTGATTTAAATTTATTACATAAATCTAACAATATTTTAGCATTATTTTTCAGTGTTGTTTTATTATCAATAGCAGGACTTCCTCCTATGATTGGCTTTTTAGTTAAAATTAGTATTTTTTTGGTATCAGTTGAAGCTTTTATTTATTTTGTTGCAATTGTTAGTATTTTATGCAGTGTGATTTCTACTTTTTATTATATTCGAATATTAAAAATTATGTTCTTTGAAAATTTTGTAGTAGGTAAATTGTATTATCCAATTAAATCTAATACATCTATACTAATAGTTTGTATATTTTATCTTTTATTTTTTTTATTTCTAAATCCAACGTTGATTTATTTATTTTCATATAAAATAGCCTTGTTATTGACCATGGCTATTATGTAGATTTCGAATTATTTATAACATTTAAAGCAAATTTTAGAATAGGCTAAGTAACATAATTTGGTTAATGTGTTAGATTGCAAATCTTTAAATATCGGTTCAAGTCCGATCTTAGCTTTTATTTTATGGCATTTTTAGCTCAGTTGGATAGAGCAACAGCCTTCTAAGCTGATGGACATAGGTTCAAATCCTATAAAATGTTGATGTTAGATCTTTTTTTATTAAATGCTACAAATTTACTTATTTTTATTTTGGTAGTGCCTTTAATTGGCACTTTTTTATTATTATGTATACCTTCTTCTAACTACTCTATGTTAAAAGCTGTAGCTTTAAATACTTCTTGTATTGTATATATAATTTCTTTATTTTTGTGAGTTTTTTTTAACAAATCTATTGGTTCCTTTCAATTTGTAAGTAGAATATTATGAATTCCTTTCTTAAACCTTAACTTTAGTATAGGTATTGATGGTATTTCGTTATTTTTTGTTCTTTTAACTACACTGTTAATTTTTTTATGTATTTTGATAAGTTGAACTAGTGTGAAAGTATATATTAAAGAATTTTTAATTGCTTTTTTAATCTTGGAATTTTTCTTAATTGGTGTTTTTTCTATTTTAGATTTATTACTATTTTATATTTTTTTCGAAAGTGTATTAATTCCAATGTATTTGATTGTTGGGATATGAGGATCTCGTGAACGAAAAATTAGAGCTGCTTATTTTTTTTTTTTATATACTTTATTGGGATCGGTTTTAATGCTACTTTCTATTTTATATATATATTATCAAGCAGGAAGTACGGATTATGAAATCTTATTAACTTTTGCTTTTTCTAATATAGAACAAAAATTTTTATGATTCTCTTTTTTTAGCTCATTTGCAACAAAAGTCCCCATGGTTCCAGTTCATTTATGATTGCCAGAAGCACATGTTGAAGCTCCTACTGCAGGTTCTGTTATTTTAGCTGGAGTTTTATTAAAATTAGGAACTTACGGTTTTCTTCGTTTTTCTTTTCCATTGTTTCCAGAGGCATCTTTCTATTTTGCACCAATTGTTTATTTTTTAGCTATTATTGGAATTGTTTATACATCTTTCACGGCAATTCGACAAACAGATTTTAAAAGAATTATTGCATATACATCTGTAGCGCATATGAATCTGGTTATGGTAGGTCTTTTTAGTTTTAATACGATTGGTTTAGAAGGAGCTATTTTACAGAGTTTAAGCCATGGTTTTGTTGCAAGTGCTTTGTTTATAATTATTGGGGTAGTTTATGAAAGACATCATACTAGAATGGTTAAATATTACGGAGGTTTAGTTCATGTTATGCCTTTATATACGTTTATATTTTTATTTTTTACTATGTCAAATATAGGATTGCCTGGTACAGGAAGTTTTGTAGGCGAATTTTTAATTTTAGCAGGTTCGTTTAAAACTAACACTAGTGCTACATTTATTAGTGCTACAAGTATGATTATTGGTGGTTGTTATTCGTTATGATTATTTAATAGAATTTCTTATGGCAACTTAAAAATTCAATACCTTAAAGATTATATTGATATAAATAAACGAGAAATGTTTATTTTTTTACCACTGATTTTTGGAACTATGTTAACTGGATTATATCCTGAGTTTTTTCTAAATTCGATGCATATGAGTGTTAATATGTTAGTTGAAATTATACATATCTTTAATTTACAAATGATATATATTTTAGAAACAGAATTACCTGAAAATAAATCTATTTATTTTTCTTTAACTAAAATTTTCGGAATTGGCAAATTTCAATCGGTTTTAATTTGTAAAAAAATAGGTTTAGCCTATAACTCTAAACTATCTAAATTAACGTCAAATCAAATTATAAAATTAGTTAAACTTATAGAAAATTCAAGTTTATTAATTAATAGTAATTTAAGAAAGTACAAAATTACATTAATTAATAAACTAATTCAAATTAAAACATACAAAGGAATTCGTAGGTTACACGGTTTGCCTATTAGAGGTCAGCGTACTCACACTAATGCTAAAACCGCTTCTAAAATTCGATAATATTTTTTATTCTTGAATTCTAAAATTAATTAAATATATTTTAGATATTAAAAAACTAGTTTAAGATTTGCGAATTAAGTTTAATAATAACAAGTTATATATTTATATTAAAAAATTTATGTCTATTATTTTATCAATATATTCTAAAAATGCAAATTCATTAACAAATTTTTTGAAATTTTTTTATAAATTTAAAAAAAAAAAATTCTTAAAACTAAAATTTTATACAAAACAATCTCAAAAAAAGAGAAATTTTTCTTTTATCTCTGTGCTTCAATCACCTCATGTAAATAAAAAATCGCAAGAACAATTCGAGTATTATGTATACAGCAAACAATTAAAAATTCAAGCATGCCAATTAACTAAATTTTTATTTATTTGAAAATGAATTAAAACAAAATTGTTTTTTGATGTTAAAATAAAAACTGATTTTTTATTGAATGAACACTTATTTAATGATCTTACGTTAGAGAAAACTGATTATGAAAAATTCATCCCAATCTTTTTTAACAAAAAAAAATTTGATGAATCACAAATTCATAAACGAAAATTTTCAAAAAAATCTAAAACTTTTCTTTTACATTTTTCAAGTATAACAAAACAAACATCTTTAAAATTAGTTGATATTCAAGGCGAAAAATTATTAAAAATTTTGTTATAATGATTATTCAATAATTATATATTTTATTGTGATAACGCTAATAAATTTTTTTTTATATCTTAAAGTTTAGATAGCTCAGTTGGTAGAGCAAAGGACTGAAAATCCTTGTGACGGCAGTTCAAACCTGTCTCTAAACATTTAAGTACTCTTTTATGAAAAATACTTTATGAAATATTTCTACTAATTTAAAAAATACTCAAATTTCTCGACGAAATTTTATGTATTATTCAAAAACAAAATTAACTGTTGATTTTTTAAATATTCTTTGAGATGAAGGCTATATATTAGGTTATAAAGTTTGCAATTCAGATTCAAATTTATTAAAAATCTTTTTAAAATACAAAAATGAAAACTCGATAATAAATTCAATAAAATCGATTTCCAAACCTAGTCGTCCAATATTTTATTCTTTATTTCAATTATATAAACTTGATTCAAAAAAAAATCTTATTATATTAAGTACATCGAAAGGTTTAATGACAATTGATGAATGTAAACAAGCTCAAATAGGTGGTAAACTTTTACTTTTAATAAAATAAATATGCATTATATTACAAAAAGACATTTAGTTAAAATTCCAATAGATATTTCAATGTATTATTGTACAATTCATCATACTATTATTTTTACCAATTCTTTTATCCGAAAAACACTTAAATTAAAAACACAATTAATTGTAAATAAAGACGAAAAAATACTTAAAGTCACTCGAGAACCATTATATAGTATTTCAAATAACGAAAAAAAAAAGTTGAAAGCAATACAAACAACTCAAGTTGCGTTATTAAAGCAAATGCTTTTAGAAATTTCATTTTTATGTTGTAAAAAACTTAAGCTTATTGGTGTAGGCTTTCGTGTATCGTCCTTAAAAGTATTAGATTTTGACCTTTTATATTTTAAATTAGGCTATAGCCATGCTATTTATTTTAAAGTTCCAAAAACATTAAATGTTTTTTGTTTAAAAAATAACAAACTATTTTTTATAGGGAATTCTTCTACATTTTTAACTCAAATTGCTGCTTTGATTAGATCATATAAAATTCCTGAACCTTATAAAGGTAAAGGGATATTATATATGTCTGAAAAAATAACATTAAAAGAAGGTAAAAAAATATAAAATAATGAAAATTAATTCAGCTAAAATTCGAAACTATAAATTATTTAAATATAATTTATTAAAATTACAAATTTATTCTAATGAACCTGTAGATGATTTTTCGACTATCTCAAATTACATGTTAGAACAAATAGAAGCATATTTAAAACAGGGATTAAAAATTATTTTTGAATATCATAGGCGACAGTTCAAAATATTATTTATAGGTTTTCCTGTTGTTTCAAAATTGAAACAAATGAAACTTATACATTTTACGAATCACAATTTCATTTCACAAAAATCATGAATAAGTGGTATTTTTCGAAATCGGTTTTCAATATTTTCTTATTTGATGTCACTACAGTCACAAAATTTTTCAAAAAATTTAAAACTTTTATTAACAATTAAAGCAAAACCACATTTAGTTGTCATTTTTAACCAAAAAATTGAAACTAATGTAATTAATGAATTTTATAAAACTGGAATTCCTATCTTGTCTTTTAATTGTAATTTTTTGAATATTTCCAAAATAACTTATAAAGTTTTAGGAAATTTTGATTTTGTTGAAAAAAATTTAAAAATAACTTATCTTTTTTTATTTTATTCAATATTAAAAAAGATACCATTAAAAAAGAGAAAACAATCAAATAATATGAATAAGTTAACAGTTGTAAAAAAAATATCTAACAACATAAGCTTAAAAAATAAGTTATAAAATATTTATGCATATTACAAAAAACCGACCTCATAAACCATTGTATAAAAAAATTTTACCATTAAAAAAAAATGTTCAAAATAATAATAAAATTTTAAAATTTAATAAATTGAAATGACAAAAATTTCAATATTTCTCATCAAAAAAAAAAAAAATTTTTTATGATCCTATTTCTTACTGTTTATTTAATTTTAAAAACTTTTTTAATAAAAAGTTTAAATATGACTTACAAAATAAACAAAGATTAAGTTTTTATTACGGTAAATTGAGAAAAACATATTTAAAAAGAATAGTTAAGTTAATCTTAAAAGAATCTAAAAAACTAAATATACGTGCTCCTATTTTATTTATTCAAAAGTTAGAAGCGAGGTTAGATACTGCTTTATATCGAACACATTTTTGTCATAGTTTTTACAGTGCAAGTCAGTTAATTTCTCATCAAAAAATTTATGTTAATAATAAAATTGTTCAACATAAATTTTTTGAATTAAAAAAGGGAGATTTAATTACTTTCGATAATAGTATTCATTATATTATCAAATCAAACGTATTGAACTCAGAAATGTGACCAATACCTCCTAAACATTTTTATGTAAATTATAAAACATTACAAATACTCGTTACAGAAAATATTAAATATACTAATTATTTCACATATTATCACTTTTGAATTGATTTTAATTCATTTATAAGATATTATACAAAGTAAATTAACTAAAAAACACTATCTTCAGTAGCTCAAGGGTAGAGCGAGTGGCTGTTAACTACTAGGATGTTAGTTCAAATCTGACCTGAAGAGAAAACTTTATTTAAGTTTAATTTTTAAATATTTTTAAAATACATTTGGAAATAATCGGATTTGAACCGATAACTTTATGCTTGCAAAGCATACACTCTACCAATTGAGTTATACTCCCCTTCTGTTTACTGCATAACCAGTTTGTAACTATTATTAATTAATTTTTTATTGTTTGTTAAATCTAAATTCATTGCTGAAATAGATTTTGTATTTTTTATCAATTTTTTAACTCTAAATTTTTTTGTTTCTACATAATTTGGTATAACAAGATTAATACTAAAATAATAAAAAAAAGATAAAGTTAACAAAAGTCCGAATATTTGTGCACCTAAAGTTAAAATGTCAAATTGTGGAATAATAAAGCTCGTTTGGTGAAATTGGTAGACACGTCAGACTTAAAATCTGATTTTTAATAAAAGTATCGGTTCAAGTCCGATAACGAGTAATTTTATTCAAATGCCAAAATGATGGAATTGGTAGACATACTAGGTTTAGGTTCTAGTTCTTTTTATAGAAGAGTAAGGGTTCAAGTCCCTTTTTTGGTAGAATTTTTTAAAATAAATGCCTACTATTCATCAATTATGTCGTAATAAACGAAAAAAAAAACATAAACAAAATAAAGTACCTGCATTAGATAATTGCCCACAAAAAAAAGGAGTTTGTATCAAAATTTTTTTACGAACCCCTAAAAAACCTAATTCAGCATTAAGAAAATTAACTAGATTAAGATTAACTAATAATAAAAAAATAATGGCTTATATACCTGGTGAAGGGCACAACCTACAAGAATATTCTACGGTTTTGATAAGAGGAGGACGTGTTAAAGATTTACCAGGAATTAAATACCATTTAATTCGAGGGAAACTTGACTTCAATGGATTAAAAGAAAGAAAAACTTCACGTTCAAAATATGGTACTAAAAAAATACTGAAATAAAAATACATGAATAAAAAAATAATCAATCAATTACTATTAAAAGGTAAAATGACAATTTCTGAAAAAATTTGACTTAAAACTTTTAAAGGATTTTATAAGTCATTTACCAAAAATCATAAAAAATTTATTAATAAAGCATTAATAAATATTGCACCTTTGTTAAAAACAAAACAGCTAAAACAAAAAAAAAGAAAATTATCTTTTAAAGAATTTCCTTATATAATTGAAAATACAAATCGGATTTCATTAGCTTTGAAATTTTTTCTAAACAAAACAAGACAAAAAACAGAAATAAGAATACATAAAAAACTAACAAACGAATTAATAGCTGCAGCCAAAAACATTGGAACAAATATTCATAGAAAAAAGAATTTATATGAGTACGCTTTTGTTAAAAAAAAATATTTTTATTATAGATGATTTTAAAAATAATAATACTTGTATACGTTTAATAGGACTTGAACCTATAATCTTTGGGACCGAAATCCAACGCTCTATCCAATTGAGCTATAAACGCAAAAAAATGATTCAACCACAAACAATTTTAAAAGTAGCAGATAATTCAGGTGCTAAATCTGTAAAATGTATTAAAGTTCTTAACGGTTTTAATAGACGTTTTGCTGTTTTAAGTGATATTATTATAGTATCTGTTCAAAAGCTTCGTAATAAAGCTCGATCAATTTCTAAGGTGCAAAAAGGTGAAGTTCATAAGGCAATTATTATTCGAACTAAAAAAAAAATAACAAAAAAAGATGGAACAATTACTTTTTTCCAATCTAATGCTGTTAGTTTAATTGGTAAACAAGGTAAACCTATAGCTTCTCGCATTATAGGTCCTATACCTAAAAAATTAAAAAAAAAAAAAAATCTCAAGCTCGTAACTCTTTCTTCGGGATTTATTTAACATTAACTAAAATGTTTTTTTTGGAGACATATTTTCAACAAGTTATGAAATACGATTCAATTAATGCATTTAAATTTGATAATTTAAATCAAATTCCAAAATTAAAAACAATTATACTAAATTTTGGATATAAAAAGTCAAATTTTAAACGGCTTATTTCTGGTTTGTTAGCTTTAGAATTTATAACATCAAAAAAAAGTAAATTAACTAGATCTAAACACTTGCATATATTATTAAAAATCAAACAAGGAAATCCTGTTGGTTGCAAAATAGTTTTAAAGAAAAAAACTATGCATCGCTTTTATTTAAAATTAATAACTTCGGTTTTTCCAAAGCTTAAAACCCCTCAAAACACTCAATTTCAACAAAACTGTAAAGCAATATCAATTGTTATTCAAAATCCTTTATTATTTATGGAACTTGAAAGTCACTACGAATTTTTTAAAGATATACCAAACCTAGATATTACTTTATTAACAAGTTCTAAATCGAAAAACGAACTTTTTTTTTTACTTAAGTCTATTAAAATTTATTTATAAATAAAAACAAATAGTGCAAATGTATCTCAATTTGGTAGAGTATAATCTTGCCAAGATTATGGATGAGGGTTCGAATCCCTTCTTTTGCTTTGTCCGGATAAGTGGTCGAGTGGTTTAAGGCGTTAGTTTTGAAAACTATTGTATTGAAAAGTACCGTGGGTTCGAATCCTACCTTATCCTAATTTAGATGTATAAACTAAAAACTTAAAAACATAACCATATATTTCCACATATATATCTTAGTTATTTTAAAGAATATTATGAAATAAGTATCAGATTAATTTTATTATTCAACTTATTATTACAAAATTAAATAGAACCTATTTGTACTTTATAATAAATATATTTTTCATAAAATTTTTATATATAAGACCTTATAGTATTTAAATTAAAAATGATTTTATTAATAACTTGTACAGTGTTAAAAATTCTTGCTATTGTTATTTCTGTGTTAATTTCTGTAGCATATTTTACTATAGCAGAAAGAAAAATTATGGGTATTATACAAAGAAGAAAAGGCCCTAATGTAATAGGATTTGTAGGATTATTACAACCTTTAGCTGATGGATTAAAATTATTTGTTAAAGAAACTATTTTTCCTAGTAATTCTAATTTAATTATTTTTTTAATTGCTCCTATGTTAACTTTTATTTTAAGTTTAATCGGTTGAGCTGTAATACCTTTATCAAAACAAATAGTATTATCAGATTTGAATGTTGGAGTTTTATATTTATTTGCAATTTCCTCATTAAGTGTTTATGGAATTATTATGGCAGGTTGATCAAGTAATTCAAAATATCCATTTTTGGGAGCACTGCGTTCTGCAGCTCAAATGATTTCTTATGAAGTTTCTATAGGATTTATTATAATTAATGTGTGTATTTGTGCAGGCTCTTTTAATTTAAGTTCTATAATATTGGCTCAAAAAAATATTTGATTTATTATACCTTTATTACCTATGTTTATTATTTTTTGTGTTTCAATGCTTGCAGAAACAAATCGTCATCCTTTCGATTTACCTGAAGCTGAAGCTGAATTAGTATCCGGGTATAATGTTGAGTATTCTGCAATGACTTTTGCTTTGTTTTTTTTAGGTGAATATGCTAACATGCTTTTGATGAGCGCCTTTGTTTCGATATTATTTTTAGGTGGATGATGACCGTGTATTAATTTATCTTTTTTAAATATTATACCAAATAGTTTATGATTTAGCTTAAAAATTGCGTTAGGTGTTATCTTTTTTATTGTTACAAGAGCAACTTTACCTAGATATCGGTACGATCAATTAATGTATATAGGTTGAAAAAGTTTTCTTCCTTTATCTTTAGGATATTTATTATTTTCAGTAGGTATATTAATAAGTTTTAATTGACTGCCTACTTAAGTCAATAAATTCAACTTTTAATAATAAATAAATTAAAATCAATTCATAAATTATTATTATACAAATGCTGATTAATAATTGGTACATAACATCTGGAGGTGTTATACATGTTGCCACTAAAAAAAAAGCAAAATATCAAACTTTTCTTAGTTTTTTAACTATTAAAAAATTAGTTTTAAATAAATTCAAAAAAATTAAAAAAAAAATTATTAATTGATAAATAAAATGACTTATATTGTATATAGTTATGTAAAAAATTCAATATTCACTTAATTTAGCTTCAAAATAAAATGTCAAATTTTTAACGGGCACAAAAATTTGAGATTGTAAAAAAAAATTTCAACTAGCCGGGAAAATCAATTTATTTAATATTAAAACAAACACAACTCAACAAATTAAGATAATTATAATAATATTTTTGAAATAAACATATTCAAACTGGTATAAACCTGTAGAAATAAAAACAAAAATATGATAACAAATAAATATAAATGTTATTTGATTTGCTATAAAGTATGACAATTGTAAGTAAGTTACAAATACTTCAGTTACGTCAGTTATCAAAAAATAAAATGTATTATTGTAATTATGAATTCAACTGAATTTTATAAAAGTGTATAGCAAAGTTTCTTTGAAAAAGTAACAATTGAGTATCAAAAAACTTCAAGCAATAAAAGAAAAAAAAGCTCGATATCTAATTTCTAATAGATATTTATAAATCATGAATTTTTAGGAAAATAGTTCAGTTGGTAGAGCAATGGTTTCCAAAACCGAAGGTCAAGGGTTCAAATCCCTTTTTTCCTGAATTTATTTTTTTTTTAAAGTTTTATATATTTCATTATTTTTAATGAAATTTCGTATATTTTTTAGTATTTTTGAAAAATCACTAAATAACAAAACTCCTATTAAAAAAATAATAATAAGTTGGTTTACACTTATATTTTTCATTAAATCAAAAATTAGTTTTTTTAATTAATTTAGGCTTATAGTTCAAAGGTAGAACGTACCGCTCATAACGGTTTTGTTGTAGGTTCGAGTCCTACTAAGCCTAAATAGTAATAAATGAGTTTTAACTTAAAAATTTATAAACGTTTAAAAATTAAATATTATTTTAAAAAAATAAACTTTTTTTTCTTTTATCACGGAACTTCGTTAAATAACATAGATTGAATTAAAATCGAACAACTTTTAAACAAAAATGAATTAAAATATTTTCGAATTTTTAATACATTAATGATTAATATGCTTAAAAATTCAATATTTAAAAATTTAACTGTTTTAATGCATGGTCCCATTATTTTATTAAACACAGATAATACTAAACTGATTGTAAAAAAATTAGATAATATGAGTTTATGAATTAATTTATTGTGCTTAAAGCTGAATACTAAAATTTACTCTAAAAAACAAATTAAAAATTTAAAAACATTATCTTATATTGATAATGTTTTTCTTTTTTTTAATTCTATGCAGTTATTAATTAAAATGCCCTACTATAAACTTAAAAATAAAAAAGTACTACAAATTTCGAAATAATGTGATTCGAACACATGACTTCCTGTTCCCAAAACAGGCACGCTACCAAACTGCGTTATATTTCGATGAAGGAAGTAGGATTCGAACCTACGATAAGCTTAACTTAACAGATTTACAATCTGCCACTTTCAACCACTCAGTCATTCCTTCTATAACTTTTTAGCACGTGTACGAATTTTAATTCGTTTTTTTTTTTTTAATCTACAACCGTTGTGCGGATAATAATTATAACTCCTAATTAATTTGATGAAAACTTTTTGTTTTAATCGTTTTAAAATATATGATTGTTGTTTAAAAAATAAATTATTAAAATGTAAAGCAACAGGTTTAAATTTGTAAATTTTAAATTTTAATAATAAAGCTTTTAAAATAGTAATAATAGCTTTAGGTTGTTTAATTTTTTGTTTTTTTTGAAAATTAAACATTCCCGCTGAAAAAAATAATTTAGGACTGCCTTTTATAGTATTTACATTTATAAAAGTATTAGTTAAAGATAAATCAATGTTTATAATATAACTAATTAATTTTTGTCGATTAAAAAAAAAAGTGTATAAATATGAAATAAAATAATTTGTTTTATCTTTTAAAGCACAAGCTTTAGTATATATTAATACTACTAGTCAACTTAAATAAAAAGAAATAGTTTCTTTTTTTATAAATTCTAAAATTTTAATCTTATGAAATAAGTATGTTATATAATTTTGAAGAATTAAATTAGGTGAAAAAAATGATTTATTTACTATTTTTAATAAAAACATGAATTTTTAAAACAATTTGTATGAATTTAATGAAAAATAAATTTACTTCGTTGACTCAAAAAAAGCTAAATAGTTTGTTAAAAAAAAATCTAAGAAAAATCCCTTTTATTAAAAATATGATTTGTGGTCAAAAAAATAACGCAGGGAAAAATAATGCAGGGAAAATTACAGTCCGGCATAAAGGAGGTGGACATAAAAAAAGATATAGAAAAATTGATTTTATACGAAATAACGACTCAATAGGAATTGTAGTTAGTTTAGAATATGATCCCTATCGTACTGCTTTTATAGCTTCTATATACGATTTTTTAAATTTCAATTATTTTTATATAATTGCACCAAAAAATTTAAATATTGGTGATATTGTAAAATCAGGACTTAATGCAGAGATAAAAATTGGCCATACATTAACATTAACAAAAATTCCCGTTGGGAGTTTTATTCACAATATCTCGCTAAAAAAAAATAAAAAAGCTCGATTTAGTAGATCTGCAGGAACGAGTTCACAGTTAATAGAAAAAAATTCAAATTATTGTCGAATTATTTTAAGTTCTGGAAAACAAAAATCATTACCAAATACTTGTCACGCAACTATTGGAACAGTTTCTAATGAATTTGCATTTTTTACACGAATTAACAAAGCCGGCCGTAATAGATGATTAAATAAAAGACCCACTGTCCGAGGAGTTGCTATGAATCCTATAGATCATCCACATGGAGGTGGTGAAGGTAAAACTTCAGGAGGAAGATCATCAGTGACTCCTTGAGGAAAACCAACCAAAAATGGTAAAACGGTAAATCGAAAGACAACACATCTAAATTTTTAAAAGATTAGCTAATGAATAGAGTTAAATGAAAAGGACCATACATTAATAATAAGTTATTAAAAAAGATTGAAAATACTATTTATAGTTCCAAAAATGTAATTAAAACCACTTCAAAAAATTCTATAATTGTACCAAAATTTATTGGTCTTACTTTCCAAATTTATAATGGCAAAACGTTCGTGACTATAAAAATTATTGAGGAAATGATTAATCACAAATTTGGAGAATTTATTAATACACGAAAACAATTTTCTTATAAAAAAAAAAATAAATAAAAATGGGACAAAAAGTAGATGCACGTATTTTTCGATTAGGTATCTGTAAAAAAAACTGAGAACAAAAATATATTGAAAAAAATAATGAAGAATCATCTTTATATTTGTATAAAACTTTAGAAATTCAAAAATATATAAATCGAATTTTTGACCTATACAAAATAAAAATTCATAATTGCAAAATATTTTATTCAAACAACTCTTTACAAATATTTATTTCTTTTTATCTAACAGAAAAAACAATTCAAATTATTGACAAAAATTTAACTAAATATCAAAAAAAATTTTCAATTCGAATTAAACGATTAAATATTCAAAAAAAGAGTAAAAAAAATATGTTACCTTATAGATCAAATTTAAAACAGACAATACTTTTAAAAAAATTTGAAGATATTTTGCTAGAAAGTTTAAGCCAATACACTAAAAAAAAGATTAATATTTTTATAAAATTACAAAATTTAAATAATTATAAACAATTAACCTATAATCAAATTAAAAATTGTAAAACTGTTTTTAAACAATTAAAAAAGTTTGTTAGAAATTCTTTTTTTAAAGAAGCCATTAACATTTTATTTATCAGTATTTCTAAAAGAAAATCAGCAAAATTATTAGCAGAATTTATAAGTTACCAATTTAAATTAAACCAAATAAAAAGTGATCAAATTACTATTTCTCGAAAAGATAACTATTTTTTGGGATTTTTAAAACAAACTATAAAACTTTTAATAAATGCTGATATATCACATCTTACAGGTGCAAAAATTGTAATTAAAGGTCGATTTAATAGAGCACCAAGAGCAAAAAAAGTTATAATGCAATTTGGAAAATTCTCTTTACAATCATTTAATTCCAAAATTGATTATCATCAATCAACTGCGTATACCATTAACGGAACTTTTGGAATAAAGGTTTGAATGTGTGAAAATAAAGATTAAGAAACTTATGTTATTACAACCTAAAAAAACCAAGTATAAAAAAACACAAAAAGGAAGACTACATAAATATAATTTTCGCTCAAACAAATTACAATTTGGAGATATTGGCTTAAAAGCTGCTAAATCTGCTACTATTTCATCTAGACAAATTGAATCAGCTCGTCAAGCTATTGTCAGAAAATTAAACCGAAAAGGAAAATTATGAATCCGCATTTTTCCAAGTATACCTGTCACAGCAAAACCTACTGAAGTCCGAATGGGCAAAGGTAAAGGTGCAGTCTCTCATTGAAGCGTTAAAGTTAGTGCGGGTACGATTTTATTTGAAATTTGTGGAATATCTAAAAATATTGCAATTACAGCTTTTAAAACTGGAGGGGCGAAATTACCTATTAAAACAATAATTTTTCTATAATTTAAATAAAATCCATAGATCACAGAGACCATAAAAATTTTAAATAAAATTTAAAACTATAACATTTGATGGGAACTTTAAGATAGAAGAATTTTTTTATTCACAGCTGCATCAAAGCCACCGAAAAAAAAATACATTTATTTTATATTTATATGTTATTACAAGCAGCTAAATTTATAGGAGCTGGATTAGCAACTATTGGACTAGCAGGAGCTGGAGTAGGAATTGGTACCGTATTTGGTGCATTAGTAATTGGAACTTCACGAAATCCTTCTTTAAAAGATGAGTTATTTAAAATGGCTATTTTAGGTTTTGCATTAACTGAAGCTATTGCACTTTTTTCATTAATGATGGCTTTTTTAATTCTTTTTGCATTATAATGTTAAAGAATTAAAAAAAAGGGTATGTAGCTTAGTCGGTAGAGCATTGGACTTTTAATCCACAGGTCTTGGGTTCAAATCCCAATGTACCCAAAACAATTAATTTACACATGATAATCTTAAATCTAAATTATATTTTAAATATTATTCTAATTTTATTTTTAATTGGAGTACTAGGACTTGTTTTAAATAGAAAAAACATATTAATAACATTAATATCAATTGAATTAATGCTATTAGCTATAAATCTAAATTTTGTTATTTTTTCTATCTATTTAGACGATATTACAGGTTACGTATTTGTTTTATTTATATTAACTATTGCTGCTACAGAATCTGCTATAGGTTTAGCTCTTTTAACTGTATACTACAGAGTAAAAAATACTATCAAAATAGATACAATTAAAAATATTAAAGGTTAAACTAAAAACGGAAACAACAGGATTTGAACCTGCAATCTTCGACGTGACAGGTCGACGCTTTAACCATTGAAGCTATGTTTCCTTAACTCGGAAATTAATTTTTCATAATTTTTGAAATACTTTTATATAAATAACATAAAATTTAATTATGATTTAGAATTTAAAAATAATTCAAATGATAATTTTTGAAAACAAAATACACCTCTTATTGAATACTGTGAAACATTAGGAATTAATATACCACACTATTGTTATCACAAAGGTTTATCTATTTCAGGAAATTGCCGAATGTGTCTTATAGAATTAAAAAATTCACCTAAACCTATTGTTTCTTGTGCAATGAATGCAAACTCTTGTTTAGCAAACGGTGATATTTATACGAATAGTTCGTTAGTAAAAAAAGCACGAGAAAACATTTTAGAATTTTTATTATTAAATCATCCTTTAGATTGTCCGATATGTGATCAAGGAGGTGAATGTGATTTACAAGATCAATCTCTTTTTTTTGGCTTAACCAAAAAAAGATTTTATAATTTTAAAAGAATAGTTATTAACAAAAATATTGGCCCTATCGTTAAAACGGTAATGACAAGATGTATTCATTGTACAAGATGTGTACGTTTTGCTGCAGAAGTTGCCGGAGTTGAAAACATGGGAATGTTTGGAAGAGGGCTGCAAAGTGAAATCGGAACTTATGTAGAAAAAATTTTTCAATCTGAATTATCAGGAAATGTTATTGATTTATGCCCTGTAGGAGCTTTAACTTCTAAACCATATCCGTTTATAAGTCGAAATTGAGAGTTAAAAAATGTAACTTCTATAGATTTTTCAGATGGATTTGGCACTCCAATTCAAGTGTTTATAAAAAATAATCAAGTAATCAAAATTTTACCGAGTTATGATGAAACAACTTATAAAACAAACTGAATTTCCGATAAAACTCGATTTTCATTTGATGGAATGTTTTCCCCAGAAAGAATAACACATAGTTTTATTAAAAACAATAATAAATTATTTGTTAGTTTAGCATGAAAAAAACTGTTTAAAGAAATTTTTTACACACTATACTTTAAAAGTCATCTATCAAAACATTTATATCAACCGTATCAAATAACAATTTGTTTAAACAAAGACATAAGCTTAGAGGTTTTAAACCTTTTATATATTTTAAGCCATAAATATTCTTTTTTTAAACTAAGACAATCTGAATCGCAAAAGATAATTATCGATTCAGAACAAAATTATTTGTTGAACTCAAATTTAAGTAACTCTAAAATTTTAATATCAAACACTTGTGTTTTGATCGGTATAAATCCTCGCTACGAAGGCTCTAAATTAAATTTAACTCTTCGATCAAGATACTTAAAAGGAAATTTTAAAATCATTCAAATAGGTTCTTTATCTAACCTAACATTTTCTACATATAATCTTAGCAACAATACGAAAATTTTAAAATCTTTAGTTGAAGGTAACAATTTGTTTTGTCAGGAGCTTGTAAATTCTTCAAATCCTATTCTAATTTCAAATTCAGAACTATTTAAACGAAAAGATTCTTTTAATTTAACAAATACTTTAAAACTGTTAATAAAATATATTAATTCTTATTCTTATTCGAAAACATTCAAAGAACTAAATATTTTAAATTCAACTTTAAATGAAAGTGGTATTAATAATTTTAATATTTTAAAAACTGTACAAAATATAGACTTTAAAAATTCCTTAGGAGTTTATTTTTTAAATAGTTCATTTAATACTTATAATATAAAAAAATTATTAAATTTAAAATTATTAAACTTTTTTCAAAATTCTGGAAATACAAATAAACTACTAATTACGCAAAACAGTACTCTAGATACAAAGGAGATAAGAGAATTCCAAAAAAATTTTAATTTGTGTAATCAAATACATTTACCAAATACTGTATTTTTTGAAACTTCAGGAACTTATATAAATACTAACGGAGATATTAATAAGACAACCAAGATAATAACTTCATTAAATCAAACTAAAAGTGACTGACAAATTATCAGAAAAATAGTTTATTATTGCAAAAAAACATTTTATATTTCAAACGTTTTCCGAAACAATAAACTAGTCTTTAATTCAAACACACCTTATCATTTTAAAAATTATATAGGATTTCAGTATTATGCTATTTCTAATTTAAATAATTTAGCATTTCAACTATTAAAAAAAATTAAAAAACCTATTACAAATTCTTTAAAATTTAAACATAAACGAAATAAATTTCTTAAATCACAGTTAAGATTTTGATTAAATGATTTTTATTTAGATAGTAAAAATTATACTACTAAGTATTCTTCTACAATGATACAATGTTCAAAATTTTTTCGATTAGAACATACGAATTTTAAGTATTAATAAAATTAAGTTATCGTTGATTTTGCAAAATAGTGTAAATCTTTAATATATAATCGTAAGAATCGGAGGATATCTAATAAACTAAATTTAGTTTATTTTGTCTTTAAAAATATCTTCAACGGGATTTGAACCCGTGTTATCACCGTGAAAGGGTGAAGTCCTAACCACTAGACGATGAAGACTTTTTTTAATTAAATTTAGCTTTTACTCAAAATAAATTTTAAATTAAAAGATTTTTTCTTGGAATAAAAGGATTTGAACCTTTGAATATTCGTACCAAAAACGAAGGCCTTACCAACTTGGCTATATTCCAACAAAATAAATAGTTAAAAGAAAGGATGGGATTCGAACCCACGGTATAAAAAATTATACAAAGATTTAGCAAACCTTCACTTTAAGCCGCTCAGTCACCATTCTTAAATAATGTAATTTAAAAACTTATCGATTGAAAAAGATAAAATAAAACAATTAAAGATTTGATGGAACTAATTTATATCTAATGCCCCAACACAATAAATATAAATATAACCAATTCCTAATTCAAACATAAAATCAATCATAGCTCAGAATCCAACAATATCAAGTTGACCTAATACATTGGTTCAAGGTATTAAAAACATTGTTTCAATATCAAAAACTATAAATAAAATAGCTACTAAATAAAATTTAACATCAAACGTGTGACGTGCATCTTCATAAGGTTCAAATCCACATTCATATGAAGACAATTTTTCAGTTTCTGGATTTTGAACTACAAAAATATATGAAAAAAATATTATAATCACAGACAGTAAAACAGCAACAAAAACAAAAATTAAAATTACAGCATATTCATTATAAAATAATGAATCATTTAAATACAAATATTTATTATGAAATAAAAAATTATTCAAACAGAAACAGTTTTTTGAGAAAAAAGAAGATAAAGTCATTTTTAATTTATTTTTTTTATCAGGATGATTTTTTTAATCCAACAATAGCACCAGCTCTTGCTAGTCGTAAAAAACTTAATCTTGAAAATTTTTTAAAGATTTTACTAAATTTAGCTTTTCGACTAGTTAAGATACATCTATTTACAAATCGGGTTTTATTAAATTTAATTGAAAGATTAGATAGTTTTAATACAGCGTTTCATTTTAAGATCAATGAAAAACTTTCATTTTTAATTATGTTTTTTAAAATATTAGAAGTCAACTCTTGTTTATTAAAAAGTTTACGAATATTTGAATCTTTTTGAGTTTGTTTTTTCATATATAAATTTACTTAACTTATTCTCAAGGGGATAAAAACTTAAACGTTCGATACTCTTGACACAATTCAATAGATTCATTTATTATTCTTTTTTCTGTTTCATTATATTTCATTTCAACAAAACCACTTAGTGGAAAATCTTTTCTAAGTGGATGTCCTTCGAAACCATAATCTGTTAAAATTCGTTTTAAGTTAGAATGATTTTTAAAAAAAACACCATACATATCTCAAACTTCACATTCATATCAACCTGCTGTAAAATATAATTGATCACAAGAATTTATTCCAAGTAATTCATGAGTAAAAGTTTTAATTCTAAAACGAACATTGTAGCGAATACTTAATAAATCATAAACTAATTTAAACCTATACTTATTGCTAGGATAATCAACACCACTAATACATGTTAAAATATCAAATTGATATGAAATATGGTATTTGAAAAATACTAAAATATCATATAATAATTTTGGCTTTACGACAATTATTAAATCTCGACCATAAAATTGAATTTTTTCTAACGGACATAATTCAAATAAATCTTTAATGTTTTTTACGATTAATTGTGAATTCATTTATTAAATTTTTAGAAATTTGATTGCGATACTTGAAATAAAAAAAATTAGAATGCTTCGTCACAATTGGTAAAGATTTTGATGGATTTACAAATAAATTTTTTTTAAAAAAATTATATTTTTTAAAAGATTTTAAATACACTGAAGAACTAAAATAGATACAACCATTTGGGAAAACTTGTAACGTTTTAAAAGATTTTAAATTAGAAAACATTTTATTAATTTATCGATCAACCTCTCCAAACACAATATCTTGAGTGCCTATAATAGTAACAACATCAGCAATTAGATGTCCTCTCGACATAAAATCTAGAGCTTGTAAGTGATTAAATCCAGGAGCTTTAATTTTACATCGATAAGGTCTATTTGTATTATCAGAAATCAAATAAACTCCAAATTCTCCTTTAGGAGCTTCAGTACCTATATATGTTTCATTAGCAGGAATAATCACTCCTTGAGTATACATTTTAAAATGATGAATTAATGCTTCCATCGATTGTTTCATTTCAACTCTAGTTGGTGGAGAAATTTTGAAATCATTTGTTTTAATAAAACCTTTGGGCATTAAATTTAAGCATTGTTCAATTATTTTTAAAGATTGTTTCATTTCAAAAATTCGAATTAAATAACGATCATAGCAATCACCATTAGTACCTACAGGTATATCAAAGTTAAGTTTTTCATAAATTTCGTAAGGCTGACTTTTTCGTAAATCTCAATAAATACCTGAACCACGTAGCATTACTCCACTAAAACCTCATTGGCATGCATCTTTAGCGCTTACAACACCAATATCAATCAATCGCTGTTTTCAAATTCGATTTTCAGTCAACATATCTTCCATTTCAGTTAAACGTAACGTAAACTGTTCAATAAACATATAAATATCATTTAATAAACCTTTTGGAAGATCAACTTGTACTCCTCCAGGTCTAAAATAAGCTGCATGCATTCGAGCACCAGATACCCGCTCATAAAACTCCATTAATTTTTCTCTTTCTTCGAACGCTCACAAAAATGGTGTCATTGCACCTACGTCCATCGCATGACAACCAACAGCTAACAAATGATTTAAAAGTCGAGTAATTTCAAGAAAAAGCACTCTAATATATTGTGCGCGTTCTGGAATTTTACAATTGAAAAGTTTTTCAATTGCTAAACAATAACTATGTTCTTGTGCCATCATAGAAACATAATCTAAACGATCAAAGTAAGGTAAAGCCTGAACATAGTTTTTGTACTCAATTAATTTTTCCGTACCTCTATGTAATAAACCTATATGAGGGTCAGCTCGATTAACTATTTCACCGTTAAGTTCTAAAACTAGTCTTAATACACCATGAGCAGCAGGATGCTGAGGCCCAAAATTAATTGTAAAATTTTTTATTTTTTTTAATAAATTCTTTTTTTTTATTGTCATTATTAATATATAATTTTTCTCAAAAACAATTTTTTTGCTTCAAACTTTTTTCAATGTTAATTTTTCAGAAAAGTCATTTAAATTAAGTAATTTTTAATACTCAAATTTTCATAAATTTATTCAAATAAAATTCCAAGAAATTAATTTTATCATATTAAAAACTATTGTTCTTTACAAACATAATTTGCTAACTTAGTCTCAATTATTCCTATAAGAGGAATTAAAATCACAAAAAACAAAAAATAAAAAACCGTTGCAAGTTGACCTACTAAAACATAAACATCTTTAACAGGTTTTTGGCCTATTCAACCTAATAATAAAAAATCAGCTACAATTAGTCAATAAAAAATTTTAAAAATAGGTCTAAAAGTTGTACTACGAATTTCAGATGTATTAGTAAACGGTATTAAAAATAAAATAACAAGAGCGCCACCCATAGCTGCAACACCACCAAGTTTATCAGGAATAGACCGTAAAATTGCATAAAAAGGTAAAAAATATCATTCAGGAACAATGTGAGCCGGTGTTTGCATAGGATCGGCGGGTATATAATTGTCTGGATGACCCAATACATTTGGAAAATAGAAGACAAAAACTCCAAAAAAAACTAAAAAACAAAAAAATGCAAAAAGATCTTTAACAACATAATACGGATAAAATGCTATTTTATCAACTTTACTGTCAATTCCTAACGGATTATTTGAACCATCTTTATGTAAAAGTGCCAAATGTACTAAACTTAAAGCTGCAATTATAAATGGTAAAAAAAAATGTAAACTAAAAAATCTATTTAATGTCGCATTATTTACAGTAAAACCTCCTCATAGTCAATCAACAATAGATTGACCAACGATTGGTACTGCAGTAACTAAACTTGTAATAACAGTTGCACCTCAAAAACTCATTTGGCCTCAAGGTAAAACATAACCCATAAACGCGGTTCCCATCATTAAAATAAAAATCAGAACACCTGAGCATCAAAGTAACTGTCTTGGCTGCATATACGAACCAAAATAAAGTCCACGAAAAATATGGGAATACACAACAATAAAAAACATAGAAGCTCCATTTGCATGAATATAACGAATTAATCACCCATTGTTTACGTCTCGCATGATATGTTCAACACTGCTAAAAGCTAAATCAATATGAGGTGTATAATGCATAGCTAAAAAAATTCCAGATAAAATTTGAATAACTAAACAAATTCCTGCAGAAGATCCAAAACTTCATGCATAAGTTAAATTTAATGGGCTTGGATAATGTATTAAATGACTATCTAAAAAAGCTAATAAATAATTTTTACTTAATCTCATGTTTTTGATAACAAAAGAAGCTAAAAAATTTGAATTGCTATATTTTAACGAATTCGAGTTGAGAAATTTACCAGAGATACGAGATGCGAGGTCATAGTCCAAGAGCACAAAGTTAAAATAGAGTTAAACTATTATTATATAAATTATAGAAAATTAAAGTAAATATTAGTTATTTTTTAAAAAAAGTTTCATAAAGTTAAAATAAAAAGTGATAATAACTTGTGTAGACAAATTTTTTTATTTTCAAACTGATAAATTATTCTGTTATATTATAATACGCATATTACTTTTAATCCAAAAAATTTAAATAAAATAATAATTAATATTCTTTTTTATTTATTTTATTCGCTGAAAAAGCTTCAAATATAACATAAAAAAAGAATAATGAAGAGATAGCAGAAATATAAGAACCTCAAGACGCAATCTTATTGAATGTAAAATATGCATCAGGATAATCAGGAATACGTCTTGGCATACCTGCAACACCTAAAAAGTGCATCGGAAAAAAAGTTAAATTAACTCCAATAAAAAAACTTCAAAAATGAATTTTTCCTAATACTTCTGAATATCGAACACCAGTAATTTTTTCAAATCAAAAATAAAGTCCTCCTAGCATAGAAAAAACTGCTCCCATTGATAATACGTAATGAAAATGTGCAACTACATAATAAGTATCATGTAAAGCAATATCTATTCCAGAATTAGCAATAACAACTCCAGTAACACCACCTACAGTAAATAAAAATATAAAACCAATAGCAAAAAGACCCGGAGTACGTAAATCAATAGACCCTTTTCATAAAGTAGCAAGTCAACTAAAAATTTTAATGCCTGTTGGAATGGCAATAATCATAGTTGCTGCTGTAAAATAAGCTCGGGTGTCTATATCTAAACCTACAGTAAACATATGATGAGCTCATACAATAAAGCCTAAAACACCAATTGAAAACATAGCATAAACCATACCAAGATAACCAAAAATAGGTTTTTTTGCAGTACTAACAACAATATGACTAATAATTCCAAATCCAGGTAAAATTAGTGAGGTCATTTAATATAAACATAATTAAAAAAACTTTAGTAAATATTAAATCCTCCCAAACCGTACGTGATATTTTCATATCATACGGCTTTCTGATTAAAAACTAATAAACAAATTCAATTCATTTTAACAACTTTGAATGATATTCTTAAAATCAAAAAAATATAATATTACATAAAATATTTTGACCTTTTTTTATTGTTTATATCAATCGTTTGTTTTGCAAAAAAATTTATGCATTTATTTACGTTTTGAACTTTCCAAACACAACATATTTTTACATAATCACTAATAACAAATGAAACATTTCATTAAATTACTTTTAATTGTTTTATTTATTAATTATAAGTTGTCAAGAACTACAACTTTATATTCCGGTTCTTTAATTTTTTTGAAAGTCGGCAGAATAAATAATTCAATATTACTATCAAAAGATCTTAAATTAATTCCGAATTTTTTATAAATCTTAGAAGCATGACATAACTTATATTTTAAAGCTAAAGTTCGCGCACACGAAAGATTAAGTCCATGAACAAAACTGAGCAAAAAATTTTTATTGTCTACAAAAGAATAATAGTTAGAAACGACGTAAATAACAAAGTTATAATAACGCAAAATGTTTAGATGATTTAAATTGATACAAGGGGCTACTCTAACAGGAATAAATTTATCCTCACGGTTTTTAAAAAAACCGTGAAAAGTTGCTTTTTTAAAAATCAATTTTATTGATGCATTCAAAGAAATTTTAGGCGTCATTTTTATTTTCATAGAAATCTTATTTTTTTCTTTAGTAATTTGAAACCATTTGTCTCGGCGTCAATTTTTTTTGATAAAAATACCTACGAAAAAAAGAGGATTCTTGCTAAAATGAATGACAGATATTGTTTGAGAACCCAAGGGAAATTGTAATTCATTTATCATAAACATTTCAATTTTATGATAAATTTTAATAATATCTTTACGAGATCCTACGATCCCAATAATAAAACTTGTAACATAACGAATATGATAAAATTTTTTAAAATTTAAAATAAAAGAATTATTATTGTAAATTTTCCAATGAAGGTTAGACAATTTTATTGATAAAAAAACATTTGCAACTTTCTCTTTTATTTGATAACGTGCATGTCTAAAAACAAAAAATTTTTTATAGCATCTGTTTTGATTAAAAAACCTAGAAAGTTTTATTAAAAATACCTCTAATTCATACAAATAGATATTACTGAATATTGAACAAACATTTCTTTGAGAAAAACTTTTGTTAAATGAAACAAATTTTCAAGGGATTTCATAACCAGTCTTAAAAAATTCTTTTATTAAGGCTAAAAATTTAAAACAAACAATTCGTTTACCTAGAAGATTTAATAAAATTTTAGAATCAAAACTAAAAAAATTATAATCAATATTTATTTTTAAGCATCATTTTACATCTTGAAATTTATATTTTATTTCTTTTAAAATCTTATACGTATTTTTATACAAGTAAAAATCGTGTGACGAATTCAAAAAAGAAGAATCATAAATTGAGTTTAAAATAATATAAATAGCTTGTTGAACAATTTTTTCTCTAAAACTATCTATAGTTAAAATCTTTGTAATGCTTTTTTTCGTAGGTTTAAATTTAAACATGCCTGCTTTTAATTCTTGACTAACAGTTACGAACCATTTTAAGTTGATAGTATCCAAAAGAAAAGAATCACCACTCAAAAAACAACTTTTTGATTTATTTTTATTATTTTCATAACTTAAAATAAGAACTTTAAGATTTGAAACAATATGAATTAATTTATAATTTGTATATTCTTTATTGTTTTTGTTTAATTTTATTAGTTCGTTTAAACTAACGCACGAACGCTCATTAATGTTAGTAATTGAACTAAAACGTTTAAAATCTGACTCTCTTACAAAGTCTCCGCTTCCATAAGGCTTTCACCTTTTAGGATATCCCATAGTTCTTAAAATTCCGTCATTAATGTACTTAGGTTGTTGCTTCACGTAACATTGCTGATGGCAAGTCTTTCAATTAGTCATCAAAGACTCTCTATACATTCTGGTAGAGAATCATAATCTAAAAGACTCATTACAGATTATAGAGTCGTTATTTAGTAATAAATAAGTGTGAAGTTTCAACTTAGTAAACCTAACCTTATACATCGTAACTCGCCAACTATTTTTGAAAAAAATCTGATTTCGCAAGTGACTTTCATTTCCGCTTTTAATATATTTATTTCTAAACATACTAAAGAAAAGTGTTTTAATACAAAATTGATAACTAAGTATAATCATAATGATTAACGAAAAATTAAGCACAATGGCGCACAAATATAAACTTCAGGATGACCAAAAAATCAAAAAAGGTGTTGAAATAAAACAGGATCACCTCCTCCAGCAGGATCAAAAAAAGTAGTGTTAAAATTTCTATCTGTTAATAGCATTGTAATTGCTCCTGCTAACACGGGTAATGATAGTAATAATAAAAACGCAGTAATTAAAACAGCTCATACAAATAATGGTAAATTATGAAAAGATAGACTTTTTACTCGCATATTAAAAATTGTACAAATAAAATTAATAGCCCCTAAAATAGAAGACGCACCTGATAAATGTAAACTAAAAATAGCTAAGTCTACAGAACCACCAGAATGTGCAGTTGCACTTGATAATGGTGGATATACAGTTCAACCTGTACCAACACCAGCTTCAGTTAACATTGATGCAAATAATAATAATAATGAAGGAGGTAATAATCAAAAACTAATGTTATTCATTCTTGGAAAAGCCATATCGGGCGCACCAATCATTAAAGGGACAAATCAATTGCCAAATCCACCAATTAAAGTTGGCATTACCATAAAAAAAATCATTAATATAGCATGACCTGTAACAATAACATTATATAGGTGATGATTATATTCTAAAAAACTACCATTAGGTTGTGCCAATGTTATTCGAATATATAAAGATAGAGCAGTTCCAGCTACACCTGAAATGGCCCCAAAAATTAAATATAAAGTTCCAATATCTTTATGATTAGTTGAAAAAAGCCAACGAGTTACAAATTTATAAATAGGACTTAACTGTACATTTTGAGTTGCCATTAATATAATAATGAGTTTTTAAGTTTTTTACTATTCAATAAAAAAAAACCTAAAACAAAAAATAAAACAAAAACTTTAAAATCAACAAAATTACCAGCACAAATTCAAAACTGTCGTACTCCCAAAATTGCAGTAAGACCTATTAGCATCAAAAAAGTATAATGATATAAATAACCGGTCTGCATTTTAGAAATAAATAAAGCTTTTTTTGTTATAATAGAAGATAATCCCATTGGACCGAAAATTTCAATAATTCCTCGATCAATTGTTTTATAAGTAATAGTATAACTAATTGTGAAAAAATATTGACCAATATATTCGTTGTATAACTTATCAAAAAATCATTTTTTATTAAGAAAATTATAAATTTTTTTTCCTAATTTAGAAATTTTTAATTTAATTAAAATATTGCTACCAAATAAGTACAATAAAAATGAGGATGTTACACCTAGTAAACTTAAAATTACAGGTAATATTTTATAAAAATGAATAATAAATTCAGAGTCAATTCTATTCATATTTTCAACGGTAACAAAAATAGCATTCCCTCAAAAATCACTTCCAAAACCTATAATCATATCTTTAGCGTAAAACCCAATCAATACACTAGGAATAACTAAAAAAAATAAAGAACTCGATATTTGATAAGAAGAATCATATGCCGAACAAATAACAGTTTTATAACCATTTGGTTTAGACAAAAACGTTAAATAAATTAATCGGGTTGAGTAAAATGCCGTTAAAAAAGCACCTGTTGTGCCTAAAATATAACTAAAATGTCCTTGTAATGTATACTTGCCATATGCAACTTCAAGAATAACATCTTTTGAATAAAATCCAGTCAAGAAGGGAAAACCTATAAGAGCAAGAGAACCAATTACCATTACAGAATATGTAAATGGGACTAAATTTTTTAAGCCTCCCATTTTACGCATATCTTGTTCATCCGCAACCGCATGAATAATCGAACCAGCTCCTAAAAAAAGTAAAGCTTTAAAAAAAGCATGATTAACTAAATGAAAAACTCCGACTGAATAATTTGATAATCCACAAGCAAAAACCATGTAGCCTAACTGACTACACGTTGAATAAGCAATAACTCTTTTTAAATCATTTTGCATTAACCCCACAGTAGCGGCAAAAAAAGAAGTACAGGCTCCTAAAATTGTAATTAAATTAAGTATACTAGAACTATATTCAAACAAAGGAGATGAACGTGCAATTAAAAAAACTCCAGCGGTTACCATTGTTGCAGCATGTATCAATGCTGAAACAGGTGTAGGACCTTCCATTGCATCAGGCAACCATGTATGCAACCCTAATTGAGCGGACTTACCTATAGCACCAATAAATAAAAAAAAACAAATAATAGAAATTAGATTAAAATCAAAATTTAAAAAATGGTAAACTTTATTTGTAAAAATTGACGTCATTGCAAAAACTGTAGCATAATCTACCGCTTTATATTCAACAAAAATAATTAAAATTCCAATAACAAGTCCAAAATCACCAATTCTATTTAAAATCATTGCTTTTATCGCCGCTTTATTAGCTTGAATTCGCGTGAATCAAAAATTAATAAGCAAGTAAGAACATAAACCTACACCTTCTCAACCAACAAACATTTGTACAAAATTATCAGCAGTAACTAATATCAACATAAAAAAAGTAAAAAGAGATAAATAAGACATAAACCTAAAAAGATGGAAAT
>JALLPC010000007.1:0-25353 GCA_036940045.1 Stephanocyclus meneghinianus | reverse complement strand
TTATTTTTGCGAGTCATTCACTGTATGGTATGTACAATAGATATACAATAATGATAATCAGCCTGCGCTCTCGTCTTTCCTCAACGCTAAAACACAACCGATATATCACCACTCATTTTATTATTTACAGCAGACTTCGCCACCACACGACCAAATAAACCGCTCGACCAACTTATTTGTTCAATACTCGAACGCCGTTGATGCCAACGAGAATTTTGGAGTTCATCGCGTTTCTTTTTTGAATTCCATAGCTAAATATAACTACTGTCGGTGAGTCGGACTGGTTGGCGTTCGGAATCATCATCGGAGCGAATCCCAGACAGACAATGCTCTAAAGACGAGTGCCCACTGCCAATAATGAACGACGCACTTGTCCTGTCACCCATCGCCATGAATTTCAATCCCTTTCGTTCCACGCCATCTGCGTCACACACGCAAAATGGGGCCGATCCAACAATCCCAGATCGTGTCGACACGAACAACGTCAGCGACGACTCCTGGCATTCCAACGTTTTGACTAACAGAACCATGGCCAACAGTAAAGCCGCTGCTCCCGTTTCCGCACCGCTCTCTTGGTTCTCCTCTTGGACTTCAATCACGACAGCAACGAGCGGCGTTTCGTCTGCAAGCACAAACACCATCGCCGTTGCAAGTACCGACACACTCACTTACTCCCATCAGACCAACATGCTAAACACAATCTCATCCGGATACATTCATACTCATGAATTCACTCGTTCGCCATCGCCGGTCAATATGCTCCGCGGCATTGATTCGCATGAAGCCGAAAACGACGGAGATCATCATGCACGGCGAGAGAACACTCACGCTGTCAACCACAACAACAGCAGCAGCAGCAACAGCAACAGTCGCGACAACGGTGCACTAACGAGAAGAAAAAGTTTATCGACGCGTCTCAAAAGTGCGATTGGCGCCAATGTCGTCGGAGTAGGTTGCATCCCCGCGAACGCGAATCTCTCGTACCACAACAACAGCAACGCCGACGTCAATGGAAGTGATGATCTTTTTAGCATTATTGCCGACGTGCCTTTTTTTCCTCCGCAGGAACAGCAGAAACCACATGGTGTGGAGCAGCACGTCAGTCCTACCGTACCAGAGCCACACAAGAAACCATTGCACCGTGAGGAAGAATTGGTTGTGGACTTTCCATCAAGACATCATAACAATAACCACACAGCTTCCTCGTTAGTTGCTTCAAACCATCATACTTTGTTGTCGTTGCACACGAGCACGGTGAAAACTCACCATGCGCTTATTCACACAGACACAGCGCAGCACACACAACATCACCATCGACAACATCATCACTCACTGACGGAAATACAATCTATGGCAGAACAACCATCCCATACCTTCCCGGGATTTGCACTTTACAACATGGCGCGAGTATACTATATCTTGGGAAAATACACAAAAGCCTTGGATACTACAACAGACTGCCTAGCGTTTCAAAAACGGGCGTTGATTAACAACGACAACAACAATGCCAGTTGTGGCGATTTGTCAACAAGCAATACTCGCAATGATTCCTCCAATGGAGGCGGCTTTGGAAATGTTCGTAACTTCATAAAGGGGGGAAATATCGCCAGTGGTGCCGCTTTTCCGTTCAACGCAGGTGATTCTACCATTGTTCTACCCGCGACCCAACATCCCATTGCGATTGCCAATTCCACTGCCAAGATGTTATCGCATTATCCGACTCATGCATGCGTGGCGCAAACCTTACTTCTCCGTGCTCGTGTACTCGCTGTCTGTGGATTGTATGGCCATGGATCAGACGATGATAATGATGAAAGCCCCACGTTTTCTTACGGTGGCGATCACTCGCTCGTACATCAGGCCATACAGCACGTAGAGATGGCAGTGGCGATACAACGCAAGATATCCACCTTGACAAATGTCAACCTTGATTTGACGCAGTGGGAATTGGCCACACCCATGGTTTTGCTGGGAGTGTTGAAGGCGGAGATTCGGAATTTTAAAGACGCAGACGGTGCATACGAAGAAGCCCTCTTGATATTGAGGAGTGTTCGACAATTTCATCACGAGGAACAAANTCATCACGAGGAACAAAGGGCAGCGAAGGAGGGAGGGGATGACACGATGGTAAAGGAGCATTCCGAATTGCTGAGACGCATTACCAGAGAGATGGCAAATGTTTTGTATCTCAAGGGGAGGTCGTTTCAGTATAGAAGATTATACAGTGATGCCTTCAAATCTTATAACAAAGGCCTCGGACTTATTAGGAGTGTAGGTGCATCCAAGAACGATGCTGCAACAAGAAAAATCATCCGCTGTATGAAGAAAAGTAGTGCATTGGAAAAGTTGCTTTCAGAGTTTTGGGATGATGCGAATAGAATATGACAAGTAAACTCTATCATGCCATTGTTGATTGATGGTACTACCTATTCACTATCTACAACATAAATGATCAATGTAGAGCAGTGTTTGTTACTTGTGATGTAGTTTGACACAACATGGATCCATGCCAGCAACATGAACAATTCATGCAATAAGACTTCATGTCATCATTTTTAACGTACCGATTGTTAGTTACCAATGCTGTGGTATACTACCTACTTTCTCACTCACAACATCTATTTGTCATGTTGTGATCTCCTGTACATTCCGAATTATTCTCTACTTTCTTGTTTGCACACGGTTCCATTCACCACCAGGCTGCCTTTTTTCCAAGTGAACACTTCTTTGATTTTCAACAGAAGATACAACCTAGCCAAGTTTTGTTGTTCAATCATCTGGCTGTATTATCTACTTGTTTGATTCCTCCGTGTCCATGTTGAGCCATAGAACTATAAGCTTTCACATGTTTTTACTATACTTGTGAAGAGTTCTTTCTTTCTTATGTATTAATTATGTGTAAACGCAATTCACAGTATGGAATCACTTGGGCCACTAAGGAATGACATAACATTCCAGTTTAAATGAGCCATCTTCAACCAGCCATTTTCATTTAATGATTTTTTATTCTCTCAAGTCTCAGACTATGGGGAGCCATTTTCCATGGAATATTGCACCATGACAGCTATCATCTCTACATACATGTGATGTTTTTCATTTGTTGTATGAACTCATACCGTGGTGATTTGAACTCATACCATGCTGAACGAATGATGATGATGTCAGCACTCTGAAGCCTTTTAGCCTTGCGTTGAAAGCCTCTCATATATTCTTTACTCTTGCCACAAACTTCCTGAAATCTTTTGTATTAAGTGAGGAGACGGAAATGCCTCTCAAGCCCACAAGTACTGAGATGGACAAATATTAATGATCTTTTCATTTTCATGAAGTAATACCTTAAATTGATGGAGTTTATTGATAGTTTTTCATTAGATTCAGTCATACTATGAACATCACCCTGATTTGGTCGTACAGTAGCTTTCAAACAAATAACAACACATATATTTGAACCAAGCAAACAAACACTGATTGACTGATTGATTGAGACATGAGCTGAACATGAACTAATGATAACTGTTGTTGTGACTATTTGCTTAAACTATTTCACCACAAAACTTGCACCACTAAATTTATTTTGGACAGCAAGTGCCACATAGGCAATGTTAAAAAGTTGGAGTAATTTGATCCAAAAAGGATCAATACAAACTCATTCTCTTGGAATGGGTCGACAGAGCAAACAACCACAATGTCCATTGAAACTATTCTCACTGAGATGTGCAGCATTTAAATCCTTACATCTATGGTTAATGAATCAAGTACAACTACCTCCTTTCTCTGTGTCAATAAACATAGTCTTGTTGATCTCAACTATGCACTGAGAGTCTTTATTATTCCTTTCCCCCTTCACCACCTTACCCATGTGTTTGCCAAGCACAGCTCATGCAGGGATGAAATATCCTTGTCTCCCTGTTAAACCCCAAATTGTATCACCATTGTTGTCAAATTGCTTAGTAACAACACATTTCCACAAATGAATAGAGCTACCGAGATACTTGTTACCACAATCTCCATCATTTCAACAGTGCTCAGTTGTATGCTCTTTAACATAGACAGATATATCTGAAAACAATAAAGCAGTGTTTGGAAAGTTGTCTATCCATCTTGCATTTTTATAAATATTTTGACCTGCTTCAAAGAAATATTGAAAGGATATTAAACACTGTCTTCCTGGAGAGAAAATGTTGCATTTGGTTGCTTGATGAGTGGGATAGTGTTTTGTCTTCTTGACTTCAACATGTGGGATAGCATCACTGAGGTTTTTTCATTTAGGGGAACAATTTTTGATTGGGTAGCTGACTCCATTATAGATTGGTGTAATGACACTCTGACCGATTCAATGTTGCACTTAAGTTTGGTATTGACTCTTTTTTCATAACTTGTGTAATTCAACCATGATTAGCTTGGAGATGAGATCACAGATAGACTTTAACTCTTCCATTGCTTCATTGGTTGGAAATTTTGAGGCACCATTGTTGTGGAAGAGATCATTAAAGATCTCCATCAACAATTTGATGGCATCTTGGGTTGGTGGATTGGGGCTGTTCAGTGCTGCTATGGTTGACAATGGGGATCTGGTGTTATTCATGATGTCAACCACTAATGACAATTGGGCACATGAGTAAAGAGATGGTATTATTGAGATGTAGCTAATGCTGCAACATCTGCCTACACTCAATGGGACATCAGTGAAAAAACATCAGACCAAGGTGGGAAATCTTCTCTTCACTATGTTTTCAAAATGAGGAGTATTTTTTTCTCAAGCCCCCCCCCCAAAAAGTTACAACTTCTACACCAATGTTTTCTACTTGTTGACAGATACTATTTCTGTCATGAACAAAAATCTGTGCATAAGCATCTTCCATTGACATTAGTATGCTACCATAGACATTTTTTACTCTGTGTGTTGTGTGATATGGTACCTTGAATGACTTAGCAAGATATTCTACCTTATATGAATTGGTGAGTCCTGCAAATTCCATCTGAAGGGCCCTATGAAATCTTACATGTCTACACAAATGGCAATGCCTGCACCAGATGCCTAACCACCATCTATGTCTGTACCACAAAACAGATTAAAGTTATCTGCACCAGAACTTTAATGTCCTTTTCTTTGCAAACAAGAAAACAACATGGGGGAGGACATCCTTGAAAGGTTTTAACAGTTTTCTTAGTTTTGAAATGATCAGCAAAGCTGCAAAAAATATCCGTTAAATCACAACTTAATCAATATGTGTGTCTTTATGATTGAGTACTAATTTTATCCCTATGGCAAATATGACCTTAAATGTTATTTATAGTTTTTAGTGCAGATAGTCATTTATTTAGCTCACTTCTTATGGGATTAACTAATGTATCAACTTTGGACTAAACAAGCTTTCAGCAATCTTTGAAGATCTTACAATGAGAGTTCTAGTAAATTGATTGGATGAAGTGGAAAAATCAATTAATTGAAGACAGCTAGCAAATTTAATGATAATGTCAAACTTTCCCCTGCCACCAGTGTTTATGCCATCAGCAGTGGCAATGTATTCTCTGTCATGACCAACTAGTGTCAGAAGATTCCCAACTGTGGGTGGGAGTGTAACTATTCATCAAGTCCAGGCTTTGCATTAGCAGATGTATTGAGGAATATGGAAACAAGGAAAGACAATGATAACTTTCCCCCTGGTGTTAAGGTGGAGGTCCTGAGACTGAAGGATAATTGCTGTGCAAAGATGCTAAAGCACATCCAGTTGATAATCTTGACAGCAACCTTGAGGGGATTTGAACATGCTTGTGATGGAGATGAAACTTCATCTGCATGCAATCAATATTAGAATGATGTGCCACAGTGATGTGGGGAGGCAATGAAAGATGGTCTTACACCATGGTGGACAATGGCAGATTGTTACATGGTTTTACATGTAAGGTAGGTGAATTTAGTATCAAAATTTTTTTGAGGTCTTGGCAGACAAATATGGACTTGTACCATACCAGGATCCATAACAATGATAAATTTCATCGTGTAAAAATGACCCAATAATGTCGTGTTTACTCCGCATGGAACCATAATGATAGTCAACAATAGCAAACATAAATGATAAACAATAGCAATCATAGCAAAAAATGCTTCCTATGGATTGCTAAAGCACTCAATCTTCACGAAAAGACATTCATTCACACTCAATCACTTGAGGCGGCATTCACACTCACTCAAAGGCATTCATGCACACTGAATCATATTAAGTGCGTGTTCACACTCATTCAAACTCATTCATGTGCAGTCAAGCACATTCAAGGGTTTTTCACACTCACTTAAAGGCATTCATGCACTCAATTGCATTCAGGGGGTATAACTCACTCAATTCAAGCAGTGTTCAATTGCACTTAATACTCACTCAAAAGTAGTCAGCCCTCAAAAGCCCAATGGATATGTGCTAAAACATGCAAAGCGTGCAGAGGTGCTATAGAGTTGGTCTAAATTTTAGTTGGATGTGTTTGAAACGTTAATTGCAAATCAATCAAATGGATTTTCCAAAGATGAGTGTCTACAAATGACATCAAACTTTAATAAAGTGAAGTGAGGTCTAAGTGTCAGTGAATTAGCTTGAAGACAAAAAATAAGAAAGTTTTAGAAAATAACAGACAATTAGATGCATTGTAAAAAGAAATTGATGTAGCAATTTGTTTTTTGTAATCAATGCATAGGCTTAAGTGTCTTCCAGTCGGACCACAAACAGTGACACTACTCATCCAATAGCAAAGTTATCTACTAATTCTGTACTGCGATATTAGCAAATTATTCTCCTAGCCTTCATGTTAAGGGAATTTCAGTTGGGATCAACACATGTTCAGGCAAAGCCAAAATACTTGACACAGAACGCAAGCCCCAATCCTCCAAATGCCACCAAATAAGGTGCAGCCACCCTAGAGAAATATAACAGCACGCTGGCCTCTCCGATACTGTCAATCTCATATGCACACCTCCACGTACCACCATGGAATGCACCATACGAAAAGAGTTGGTTTGGATTGGCAATGTCCATGCTTGGATTGGCAACACTCTTGGGGTTGTTGAGGTCATTGAACAAAATAGCAGACATGACAGAGTTGGAAGTCTCTGGAGCGAAGATTTCGTAGGGTTCAAAGTAAGGCATGCCTTCATAGGCCCAGGCGAATGTACGATTTTGAGTGACAGAGACAGTAGATGTGGACGGGGCTATATTGGAGGAGACAATACAGCCCTTGCTGCGGGCAATGACAGCGCGCCAGTGCTGCATTCGCTTGGCCAAAGCTAGAGAAGGTGATAAGTCAGATAGGGTGAGGTAAACAGGATAGCTAGGACAAGTACAAGAGCATGTGGTTCAACGTTTGACTCACCATAGTTAGGACCTTGGGCGACACTGATTCCTGTATTGAACAGAAAGCAAGTCCATGCAAATCAAGCAAAGGCTAGATATGTAGAACAAAGAATACCCACTTCGTCTCGGACGTACCATTGACATAATAGAATTCACCACCAACTCCTTGAAATGGCTTTTTGTCATTTCTTCGTAATGCCCTCTTCCCAAGAAGAAGTTTCACCAACATGCCTGTGACGACAAGATAATGGAATTCGTGAGAAAAGTTGAAATTGAAAACTTGAATGATAGCTCTCAAAACAACTCACAATAAAGTCTCTTCGAAAATTCTTTATAATTCTTCTCGGCTGCGTCATGAGCTTCTTTTGGGATTAAATGCAAATCAGTTGGCGTGCACAAATATGCCAAACTCGTCCCTTTCCTCTTATCACATAAATCACGACAGATTGCATCCATAGCCAATGAAACCTGAACATGCAAAGCTCCATTGAGATAGGCATAGCTTCCAACAGTGAATGGTTTGTTGGGGTACAAATCGACCAGCCAATCGCGAATTTTCGGCGTTTCCGTGAACAAGTTACATCCAGAGGCGGCAAAAATCTCACTGACATCCTTGCAAGATGCCTGATCCTTCGTCATGGGAAAGGTAATGGATCCACTTGAGTTCTTTGCACGCGCAATCAACCTTTGCCAGATGAAGGGACGGTCCAAATCAATCGCAATAACATTCGCACCGAGACTCATGAGTACCTCAAACGGACCCATCGCGGAACCAGCACCAAGAAGAACAAAGTATCTATCGCTCAAGTCAATCCAATTGGGATTATCCACGCATGCAATTATAGCATCACCCGCAGACGGTTCAATCGTACCATACTCTACCCACTTTTGAACTTGGGATTTGAGCTCCTGACCCGAAATAGATTTGCCTTTGTAGCCCACCTCCAGCTTTTTGTCCTTGGACGGTGCCGATTCTCCTTTGACGAATCCCGTATAAAATTTCTCTTTTGCAGGAGAGGCCATGATCTCTTTAAACGAAACAGTCTTTCCATCGGCGCCGACGAATTGAAAAGTGTCATAAGCCTTGTCTAGCCCAGCATTGGCGAGTTTCAACGCATCCTCCGGAGATTTGCAGGAACATTCCACCATGCTCACCAAATGCTTTGTGTATCCAAACCTCCACTTTTTCTCCGCTTTGACCTTTTCTCCGAGGGCGGCATCCACCGCGCCAACTGCCGCAGCCAAAATTTCCTTGGCACTCGGGGTGGAAGATCGAATCTCCTCTCCGTTCTTCACTTCCGTGACGGGCCAAACGAGACCACGTGGAGGAGGAGGAGGTTTGGCAAATCGTTTCTTGAACGCTGATTTGCGATTGGACACCATGTTGAATATCATGGGCAAAGCACCGGGAGCGTAAATGACGGGGAAGGCCATGGCGTAGAAGTACATGATGGACTTGTAATTCTCTCCTAACAGAGAAAGGAAAGCATCATCTTTCGAGGCGGCGAAGAAGACAGAGAGTTCGCCGCTGATACCAGTGGGATAAAGGACCGCGAAAAGAGAGTAACGCAGCCAGAAAAGAGGAAATGGCGTTTTCTTGGTAGCGTCTCCGGTTACGATGGCAGTTAGATAAAAAAGGTAGCGGGGGACTTCAACGAGGGCCCAGGAAAAGATCATTAGGGCTGCTCCCCATTGACCTGATATTAGAATGGATCATAGAGAGCGAGCAAATGAATTATTTTGTGAGTTGACACAAGTTGTGAGCATTCCGATATCCAACAATGTAAGAGTGTCGACGCATTAACAGATATTTCCATCGACAAGTGAAGCTCTAGTGAGAGTCGGAGACAATGATAAATCACACTAGTTTCACTCACTCTGAGCCTCAACACTGTTCACGACCATGTGCAACGCCACAATCCGACTCCCCACCTGCATCGTAGTCACAAACAATGGACTCCTCACTAAACCCATTGCTGCATGAACAATCTCGAGCATGGCAGCACACTGCACGATCGCCAACACGTGAGCCAGAGAAGGCTGCCCCTCATCGCTAAATCCAGCGGTGAATGGAGTGGCAGCATACAGCGTTTCAGCGGCAGCGCGGAGCGACGGGCCGAGGCCGAGGCCCGCAGAGAGAGAGGCGGACGTGGAGCGAGCGAAGGAGGGGATGGCGAGAGTGAGGACATAGGCCCAGCCTAGGGTGCAGAGGGAGTTATACAGGATTAGGTAGATTTGGGTGGGACCGAGGGACGGCCCCGTGGGGGGTGGTTTGGGGTCGGCCATGGTGAAGATATTTTTTATGAATGAGGCAAACTTTGTCGGGCTATGAATTACCCATAGCATTTGAAGGCAGATTACGGATTTATTAAAAATATATGAAAAATCTTGAAGTAATATTGAAGCATTAAAGGTAATCCAGGAAAAACAAGATCACACACAAACTAAAACAATGACGACATATAAATGAATGACGCGATGACAAAAAAACGTGTATTCATATACGTCTGTCCATCATCACAAATCGCATACCTAGTGAAGAAATAGGCAGGATACGGGCCATTTGGGGTTCAGCCCAACTTCAATTGTGCAGGATCCCTAGCTTGTTCAGGAAAACAGGGAAGTATTGATATTGTATTGAAAATTCGCTAAATTTTATATTTTGCCTTGAGTCATTTCACTGACAGGTCATGCTTCCAAGAGAGTGTCCACGTTTGCGAGTGACCCAATTTATTCCTCACAAGTATCAATGAGACAATTGCCAGTTTGCTAATCAACTAATTGACAATCTTTTGTCTGTTAACAAAATTTCATCCCATACTACTCATTCTATTGTCCATCTGATGCTGTAGATCGATTTCTGGTAAAAATTCGCCCAAGTAGACCCCCATGTCAAGGTGGGTTATTTTCTTCTCTCGGCTGAAGTAACTACACTTCTTCCTGGTCACAAGGCCTCAACATTGGTCATGTTCCTTCCCTCTCCCCTCTGCCATTAACAGAAAAACTTGCAGAACCCAATTCTGCTCCAATTCCAACTGAAGGCAATGTTTCCATAGCTATGACCTCCCATATGTTGCGGACAACAGGTGACATCCCAGAACCTGTCATTGATCTGATCCCAAAGAATGCAATGTTTTCATAGCTATGAGCTCCCTTATGCTGCAGACAGAAGGTGGTGTATCCTTGGTTCCTTTGGATTGTATGCCCCAAAGACAAAACATGATGCAGCTGCTATCAGTGCAGGTGGATAGTCATCTTTTCTGAATGAATTAATTTCATCATCATCTCTCAATCATGCTGAAAGGGCTCAATACTTGCTTGTAATAAGAAGTACAATGCAAGAGCTTAGTTGGAAATGTTGGCATCACATAACATTGCCAAGATCCCCCAAATGATATGTCGTTCCAACATGCGCCGACATGTCGGCAACATGTCGAAATTGTTGGGCCAACATTAGGCAAAAAATGTCGTCCCAACCTGCCAAATGACGTGTCAGCAGGACATCAGCCAAGATTTTGCCAACATGTTGACTGATTCTTTTGGACATAAAGAAAAAAACAGCAAAGCTTTGCAGAAAATTGCAAGGTAATGGTGCTATTTGGTGTGAGAACATAGTGAAAATGATATTGTATGCGTTGGCCCCCAAATTGGCACAAGGCCAGTTCTAGCACTGGAGCCAATTTTGACTCCCATTCTGGAACTGGAGCCTTGCGGCTACCGATTTTGCACCGGCCTTCCCAGTTCTGGTTTGGACAGTCCAGTACTGGAACTGAGCCAAAAATATGAAACTGGAGTCCTGGTTCTGGAACTGGACCTCGTCCCCATAACCCCCAAATTGGAACCCGTCCCATATTGGCACCAGTTCCTATTCGGGATCATCCCATTCGAGCACTGGTTCCAATTAGGGTCTATGCCATATGAGTCCGATTTGAGAACCAATTATTTGCAAACAGTGCCAAGATGGGGACATGGTTATGTTCCCAAATGTGGCGGAAAGGGTCTGTTGGGGAAAACGGGCTAATTACTTACCTAGAAGGAGAATCCGCATTCATACTACACATATCTCCCCACCTCAGTCGAAAATGATCCCGAATGAGAACCGATTGAATTTTTGGAGGGCCAGTGCAAAATTGGGAGCCGTGAGGCTCCAGTTCCAGAACGGGAGCCAAAATCGGCTCCAGTGCTAGAACTGGCCTCGTGCCGATTTGGGGGCCAACATATAGGCCACAATGACAAGAGTGTGTCAAAATGAATTGCCTAGCTGCTTCAAATAGTTCAAACATTTTGTAGCAAATTCTGTTCTTGTGGCATTCTCCACTGTCCTCCCTAAAACTGCAAAGAGAAAACACTGGCAATTTGTACATGAGTCTCAAGATGTCTCATTTAAACTGTTTGTATTTGACAAGAAGGTCTGCTGCAGCAGAACAACAATACTCCTCACATTCTACATTTCTCAATAATGCTGCTCAAGAAAATAATCAAGGAGGATCCGCCCCTTCCAAGAAAAGCACCAAATTAGGAAAGGAAACCATTCAATCTCTTTCTGAAAAGCAATTGGAGGTCATTGAATTAGCTTAATCTCCAACTTCTTATTTTTTCTGGTTCGGTCTACAAAAGTAACATCTTTAACAATGATGAAGCCACAGAGCAATCTCAACAGGGTTACATGGTATGCATCACAGCCATGGCAGGGACAGGGAAAACACAATGCTCTTACATCTCACAATACAATGTCTCAATCTAGGTCATACTGATGTAGCCTACATTACATTTTCATGTGCTGCAGGTTCCAATTCCAAGAAATGAATTTTGGAAGTGATGAAATTGCATAAGTAGGGGGGGGGGGCAAAGGAGAAGAAAGGGAATGAGGAAAACAAGGGAAATGTATTACTGCATTGATGTTACATTCCTATGCCATGCATCTTGTGGAAGGTGGAAAGGGGGTGGTGACAAATGATCATGCTTTGCAGGGAATCATTGCCAAAGAATTTTCAAATGATATTGATAGCTATCTTCTTTTGGTAATTAAACATGTCATTTGAGCAACAACAATGAGCAGGTTTTAATAAGTTGAAAATGATTGAGGGTCCATGAGAGAACCAGCCTTTTCTAAATTTTCTCTCAGTTAAATGACATTGGAGCAGTTGGGCAATTAGAGCTCCCACCCATGGCACTGGTTCTCTAGTACATGTATGACAAAGATTATTTGTTCAGCTGCACCTTATATCATTTCTCTTTCTTTCAAACACTTGAAACCCCTCTTGTGTATCTTGTATGTTTTGCAACAGTCACAAAAACCTTTTCTAGGGATAGACCCACAGCATAACTTGGTCTCCCACCCAAAATTTACTCTTATCCAGAACTCTCTCGGGAAAGTAATAAATTCTACACAAACACCATTGTACTGTGGTAGTATATCCATGGAAACAAGATTTGAACATATTATATTGCATTAGAAAGGCTCAAGTGATGAATTTGTGCATTCTCCTTCTGTGTTGTTGTTGGACAAATGGCAGGATTTAGATGAGTGTCAGTTTGATTTTATTGCCAAGTAAACACATTGTGGTGAGCAATAAAAGTATCATCAGGGTTTCTAATTGCATCCCATGCCTTTATTCCTACAGAGACTCTTATATTTGTTACACTTTGTTGAATTGAATGACAACCATTTGCGCATAGGGAAACATGTCTTTTTTGTGGGTGATGCAGCCTGAACTATGTACTCTTTTGGAGGTGCCAGATCTTCCAACATCATGTCTCTTCCCAATTTTAAAGAATGATTTCTTGCCAAAACGTTCAGGTTCTAACTGCACACTGCTCAAATTGCCAACATTACTCTCATGGAAAGGAACACTTGCCACAGACAATGCAATACATCAAGATATGGAATTAGCTGGGGATTCCAAACCCCATTGAAGGAACTAGTAAAGCAGATTATGGATTCATTCTTACAACTAGTCTGTACTACATTGAGATTGGTTGAACAAATGTCCAGTGGCCATCATTGGGCATGAAACTCTCCTCAAAACAGCTTTGGATCTGATCTATCTTGGTCATTTGAAGCAATAGCTTTGTGGACAAAAAATGACAGACAAAGCCCACCCAACGATTACTTAGACTTGTCAAAGAGTATATGAAAGGTTCACATTATTGGAACAGGGGAGACATCAAGTGCAAAAATGTGGAACAATGAAATAAAGCAGATAGAGTGCTTGTGAGGAGTTCATTTGTTGGTAGCATTTCCTCCTTTTTCACAGATTATGTATCAATTTCTTGTTGAATCCAATTCTATTCCAGGTTTGACCTTTTCGTAGTGAATGGCAGGGGGGATAAATTAGTCACTCTTCCAGCTACCATAAAAACAATAATGTAAAATCTTCTCAGGGGCATCTTTGGTCCAAATATTCATACCATTCATTGTACACCAAATATTCTGGAGTGTACAGTACATTGGCACTGTCAGCAACCTATATTCCTCCAAGTTTACATGTGAAAGCAGCTTTATCCTTGCCTGATTATCCCTCTTCAAGTTTTTGACAATAGTACTGTAAGCAAACAATGAATACTTGTGCACAGCAGTATTTGCGGTGCCAAATATCTGGTGCAGGGCCATCAAAGAAATTCAGGTTATTATATTTTCCAAAACTAGCCCACAAGCATCTTTGGCATAAATGGTGCAGGGACTCCATATCTTGGAAGCTCCTTCACAATACACCTATCACTGTCGTTAATTTTAGAGTACTCATCATACACATAATCAAAGAGCAACATCAAGTACTCAAAGGCTTCAAGATGGAAGCCTGTAAGAGTAATGAATGCTGATCATTTCAGGAAAATGAAGTTGTCTTCAGATGCTACTCATGTCAGGAATCAGCAAGATTCTTGGAAGTAGATGCTAAATGCTGCAAGTGTTGCTTACCTTAATCCTCAAGTTGAAAGCAATGCACGTGATAATGCCATGAAAACATTATGTCTTCTTCACACAAGCATGAGCCTCATACAGCAACTAATCTGAGATGTAAATATTCATGATGTATTTGACATTAGTAGTTCTGCTAATAATTGGTTGAAGTGGACTTGCTGTGATGGTGAATGCACATGATAATAATAGTGTATGGTATGTTTATGCAGTATTGTATCAGGAGATGAATGGGAATGTAGGATAGGATTTGTCAGTCATGTGGAGCTATCCTGCATGGTATTTCAAGGGACTTCATTTAAGGGGCATTGTTTAAAAAATTCCAAGTTTAGACCCTTGCTAGGTAAGGATTTTTTCAATATTTGTCTATCATAAAAAAACTGATCATGAAACCACTGGATTACAAGAACCACCCTACTTAAACGAATGAGATTATATTGAAAACTATGCATTTCCAGACTAAATGGATAAGACATTGCAGAAAGCTCATCTTCATCTGTTTTTTTGGCATATCACACACAAGCTGAAGGTGGTCAGATGAAAAGCTATTGCAATTTTTTGACAGGTTATGGTTCTTATGATCAGGTTCTTGGGCTCTAGGAATGCACAAACATTTAGGAAGTAGTAAAGCTTAATATTTTTTAACAACCAAACAAAATTCTAATAGTGCTTACAGGCAAAGTGGCACAGCTGGGGGGACATAGTAACCGAAAGTAGCAGTGGCTGAAATACTCTAAGTTACACAACTTGTGCAGTGTCTTGTTTCCGAGGTATCTGAACTACAGGCATAAAAATCCATTTATGGAAGACGTGGTTCGAATTTATATGCTCTGTAAGTTGTACTCAATCTATCTCAACAGCAGCAAATGCTCAGATTCACCACCCCTCACACTATCAAGCTTAATTGAGACATAAATGAAAATGTCTAAAAGATGAGACTTTGCCCAAGTTATGTGTGTCTCAGGGTGCTTGGACCATCTCCCATATCTGATTCCAACGGCCATGTTCACTATAGACAATGATTTCTGCACCATTAGTAGTATTCCCACTTCTGATGTCAAGAGACTTGCCAGTGTTGCATTCAACCGATCGAAGAATGCCATCAGCAGTCATGCCCCACACCTGACTGGCAGTGTTCACTTTGTTGTAGATCTTGACAAACTTTCCAGCACAGGATGAGCCCTCAATGTCCATCACCATACCGTGGCAGTGCACAGATTCAAGGCTGCCATCGCCCCTGATGAACCATTTCTGAAAGTCATTGCCATTGTTTTGCCAGAGGACAATTTTCGTTCCAGGCAAGCATGTACCACCATTGATACTGAGAAGTTTCCCTGAGTAGGGGTTTCGGATATAAACAGATGACACTGGGCTAGTGATTGGGGAAGAGCTCGGTTCTTTAGTCGGTGCATCTGTAAATGGTTTAGACGAGGGTTGGGATGTGGGTGAAGCTGTCAGTTGAACAGTAGCAGTAGGCCAGCTTGTTGGCGCACTTGATGGTCGTGGTGTCAGAGGCTGAGAAGTAAACAAAAAACAGTGTGTGCATGCTTAAGATGACGGAAGACCCAAATGACAAAAAGGAAGTGGTTCATTAGAATTACCATGTTTGTCGGTAGTTGCGAAGGGAGTTGTGTAGGTGTTAATGACACAGGCATTGCAGTAGGCTTGGCAGTCGGTTTCACTGTTACAGGCTCTGCGGTGGGCTTGGCAGTTGGTTTCACTGTCATGGGAGATGCAGTGGGCTTGGCAGTTGGTTTCACAGTCACAGGCATTGCAGTGGGATTGGTAGTGGAATTCAGTGTGACAGGCACTGCACTGGGCTTTGAAGTTGGATTCAGGGTCACAGTTACTGCAGTAGGATTGGCAGTCGGAATCAAGGGTATAGCAATAACAAACTCCCACAATTGATTGGCGCCACCATGAATACTCCACAAGATTAGATTTGCTCCATTATTTGATGCTCCTCCACTAATATCGATTGCTTTGGTGTTGCATTTTGCATTCACAATGACACCATTCTGACTTTGAGTCCACGACAAGCTGTCAAGACAGTCTTCTTTCCTAGAAAGTACGACCGAGACTGAGTTTCCACACTGAGAACCCGCAATTCCTATAACCATGTTAGGACAGTGAACAGACTGGATTGTGTTGTCATTGTTGAGCATCCACTTTTGCCAGTTATTCTGATCATCTTGCCATAAAACAATATTTGTCCCTTCATTGCAGACACCACCAGAAATTGTGAGGAGCTTTCTGGTCTTGGGGTTTCGGATAAAGAAAGGCTTTGGAAAAAGAATAAATATGAAGTTGAGTGCAATGGAATAGGTTACAACGACTCAATTTGGATTCATGTTAAGTGAACAAAACTTACTCCATCTGGACCTGGTGTTGGAGATGCAGTGACAGGAGATGTTGTTGGGCGCTTGGTAGGAACCATGGTTGGAGAGAGGGTAGTTGGCGAGAAACTCGGCGCGAAGGTTCCTGTTTCACTTCTGCCCTGAGAATAAAGCATGAACATCTGAGCATGCCCCAGTGCTGAACCGAAGATAACAACTTTGTCGATATCACCAGAGAAAAATGCAGGATATCCAACTCCTCCTCGACCATCTGTTCCAATATTAATTGGATAGGCTGGTGCAAAAAGATATGTAGTGACACATAGATGAGGAAAGAATAGTTTAAAGAAGTAGGTGTACACGCACAATAACTTGCGAAAACTCACCTGATGACACAGTTGTGATGACACATGACATTCGAGCTACAACCTGTCCATCAAAGAAAAGAGTTGCCAGTCCATCAGTTCCTCTTGACAATGAAAATGCTACATGGTGCCATTTGCCATCATTCATAGCTCCAGCTGGCCCATCAAAATCACACCGATTGGTTCCGTCCCCAACATTCCATTCAAACCTTCCATCTGCCCCTACACCTAGCGTCCATCCAGCATTCTTACCGCTTTTCCAGTCTTTGTTTGATATAATTGACGGCCCCCCAGAAGAAAAGGCTTTATTGAAAGAGAGCCCAGGGTAAAATATGTTAGAGCAGGGTGTAATTCTACAAATCGCAACTGCAAATCAACAAGAAACCTTACCATGGTTTGTGCGCTGCCACAACGATCTTTGTGTCAAAGGATCAATGAGAGGTGACGGCATATGAGATTGCTTTTAAACATTCAGGTTAACCACAAAGTGAATGTGCGTACATTGTAAAGGCAGTATCTGAGCCGAAATCAAGAAGATTTGAGCTTGGCAATGTGACATAAGATTTTTGCTGGAAATCAAGATTGTTGAGATTCATGTGATAACCATCCATTGTTGAACTAAATAGCATTCCTCCTCCGTCAATTAATGCACCAGAGAGATTATTGAAGGTTGAGTCATCGAGGCTGCTCTCAAAATCATATTTTGCAATCATTGCTGCTGGTCTTGGGGCACTTCTGTCATTGGGAGAGTCAAATGCATGTAACATATTATATCGTCTCTTGCGCCCAGCCATCCAAATACCCTCAACTTCCTCTGAAGAAATGGCACGACTCCAGATGGCAAGGTCATCCAAGTCCATTTTTGTAAAACTTGCCCCACACTCTTGATGACTAGTCCCGATTCTTATTTTGAGGTTGGTACTTAGACTACCGGTCAGAGGACTTATCACATCCTCTTGCAAAACATAACCTCCTTGGTTAGAGCGCATCAATGACATTTTATATCCACGCTTCACTCTAACAGCAATGAAGTGCCATACATTGAAATCAACATCAACTGCTTTACTCCCATCTAGGGTCGTGATGCCATCAGAAAGGTTAATGGCGAGGTCATCGCCATTCGAGCCAGACCCATAATTGGATGACACAACCCAACCAGAATTTGTTGTTGATCTCCAGTCTTTGTTACCAATGATGGCAGGGCGTCCTGATTGATCACCAGAAACACGGTACCAAAAGGTCAAAGTAAAGTCGGAAATGCCAAAATCCAGTTCAGGGATATTGGGCAACTCAAGGTAGTCATCAATACCATCAAAGGATAGGGCCTCTCCAGCAACAGCACCATCTGAGATGAATGTAGGCATTCCAAATTCAAATGCATGATTGCGGTTTCCAGAAGTATCAAGATAATTTGAATCAAAGGTGAAGTGTGCTAGCAACCTGTCCTGCAGAGAGCCAGTGTATGAATCCCAGGATGGAATAGGACTTTGCGGTGTACACAGTGGTGAGTCACCAAATTGATGAATGCTTACAACCTTCAATGAAATTGAGATGGCAGAATGGATAAGCAAGAACTAATCAAGACACAACTGTAATTTGAAGTGAGAATCAATATCATTTAGCCATACCGCATAATCAGGACTGCCGGCAACATTCTCGCACACAACTATCTCCAAAGACATTCCCGATCCATTAACAATTGAACGAGAGTACCTTTGTCCAGGTCCAAGTCCAGCTTCAATCTGGTAATGTTGATTGAAAAGGATAGGAAATGACATTCTGGTAATTTCTGTCGTTAACATTCTGAAGTGGTTAATGCAAAAAACTTACCCAGCTTTGTTGACGTCCATTGGCACGAACCACAGTGACCTTATTTTGAAACTCTTTGACGTCTATGTTCATTTTCTCTTGCCTGTTGTAAGTCAAGTCTACAAAAATATATAATTAGTCCAAGATAAACAATACAATAAGAGAGATAGATTCATATCTACGTACACAGACTTTCGTCTTCAAATGTCTCAATGCGTAGTACAATGGTATACTTGGACATATCAGAGGAAGCCAAGGCCTCATCGTAGTCAGACAAACCAACTAAATGAAATACGTTTGAAGACTGCTCCAAAGGGTTGAATTCTTTATGGAACTCTGCGTACCAACCGAGGTAGAAGTTCTTGGCGGCTGGAGAAGAAATTTGATATGAGAATTTCGGTACATATGTTTTTACAGTGTTTTGAGACTGAATATGTCTTTCTCACCATTGTAACACATCTTCACATCACCACCTCCATAGCCCATGTAACATGAGCCATCTCCATACGCCGCTCCATCTTCTCCTGCATGGCCTAAGCCAAGATTGTGGCCCAACTCATGAAGCTGAACACTGTGTTAAGGTAAAGAGGAAAAGTGATATTGTCAGCATCATGAAGCCAACAGCTTAGTATTTTGGGTTGTCAAAATAATTTCCTTACCCTGTTGCCAAGGAGTATGAATCAAGGTACCACTTGATAAAGTTCAGACGAAAAAATAATGGGTTTGGGGATCGCATGTTTACGTAGTAAAATAAAAAAGAATGTTACAAACTCACTGTTTCTCTGCCAGGCACGTATCCAAATGCAGCAGCTCCTCCAAAATCTACACCAGGTGGCATGAAGTACATGACATGATCGTAGGCGTCCAATGGACCTGCAAAAAGGGGTGTCTGAGTTCTCAGCCAGCCTAAAACTGTACCATGACTGATCCCAACAACAGTTTGATTCAAAGCCACAGTGACGACGCCTCCGACAACATCAGGGTAAGCTGGATTCTGTTCGGGCTCAACAAACTTTAATTTCCCATACGAACAAGCACTAATCTGAGATTTCATATTCATATCATCAAGTACCCCAACATCATCATATCCACCGAACGTATGCGCACGGCAATTGTTGGGAGAACAAGAGGTGGAAGAGTCCAATGCAACAACTCGAACGGCAAGCACAGTAGAAATGCCTTGGAGTTTGTACAGACTACGATGACCTTTCCCATTTTCCCCTCCTCGTCCATATCCCTTCTCAATTGCTTGAGGTTTACCACTGTTTGGCTTGGGAACATTGATTGATTGAGATGTAGCAGAGGACTCTCCGAACAAATTGACATGAGCAGGCTTTCCTTTTGAGCGAGTGGCACCAGGGAACTCGTAACGATGACGTCCTCCAGAGGTTACCTTGTTCTTGATGCGTTGAAACTCATCTTCATCCAATCCCTTAATTTCGTATAGAATGTAGCCCTGATCGTCAGGTTCATCCAGATTGCAATGTAGGATCTCCTGAGGGGGGCCTTCACCCTCCATGGTTTGGCCAACAGCCAATTGAACCTCACATTCGATGCCTGTTTTGGCAGGCTTGTAGAATATCAAGAGGAACGCACATGTAAGAGAACGAAAGTCTTGATGAAAATTACGTGATGAAATGTAGAATCGTACCACTCTCCTCAGCCCAGAACTCCCGCCAGCTCCGTCGCAAGGGGCGGGGAAAAAGCAAAGTGCAAATAGCACCATATTTAAAGAATGTTTGTGCATCTTCATGGCTCGGGGATGTTGGTAGTGTAAAGATGTGTTAATGACGAGACTGAGAAGAAATATTGATTTTCCCCGGGGTGTGGAGATGAGTAGATGCCAATAATGCAGTGTAAAAACGACCAATGGTGTTGTCTGTGGAGGTTTGGTTGTGTCGAAGACAATGTAGAGTGTATTGCAAAGTGCTTGCTCTTTGGTAAGTCCGAAAGACAAAGACAACTTGAAGGTTGTTTTGTGAGACTATCTATTCTGAAGTGAAGAATTCAGGACATAAAAGTGGAGGCAAGACAAAATGTGATGCCATTCCATCATGTATCAACAATTTTACAAAAACGACTGGAAAGGTTTGAATGGATATGTCGACTAGAGTTGCCCCTTGATTCTATCGTCGACTGGGAAAGACTCGAACGACTGGCGAAAAAGCTTTGAGGGACTAGTAAACATCGCCCCCGATCGTGAGATGATGCGGTGGCTGTCCTGACCGGTAATGGATCGTCCCCATACAATAAATTAAAAACGCCTCGCATGATGGCGGTTAACACAATTTATGTAAGTAGTGTTTTGGCTGGTTGTTTGTCGACGTTAGTTGCGCTGTAACCATTGACTGGGGCACACATTGTTAATAGCTGTGACAAATAATAATATGCTGGGAGGGAGAATGGATGTTGGGGTCCGTTGGGGTATGTTGCGGTGCTTAGAAATGATGCGAGGCGCAGAGGTCTTGCTTCTTGTGGATTGTTGCCCTCTACACCTCTTGTCGTGGCAATAGGTGGCAATAGGTGGCAATTATGCGAAGCTTTGCTTGGTCATTTTTGTTGGGTGTGATATGATCTCTGAGATTGTGAGTTGTGAAATTGAGGCCCTTCTATTTCCTTCCCAGGGGAGTTGCATTGACTTCCCACAAAACGTCGTATTGAATTCCCACGCAACTTAAAATATTGTTAGCAAATGGCCTAAGTACTAAGACCCCTGCTCAATGTGCAGGCACCATGGAATCGCTAAATTTCAGGGTCATGAGCTGCATGTATGAATCTCTAGAATTGCCAACAAAAGCCAGTTCCTTCCCACTGTCTTCAGCTCGCCACCTCGGCCTCAAGCAATCTTGTCTGTCAAATGGTAGCTGGTCATTGCTGCCACATAAGCTTGCTTCATGTTATTCAGTGTTCTTTTCCCTCCCAGCTTCTTGTGCCACCAGGAGAGAATTTGCTGGCAACAGCATCATCGAGCAAGATCATTACTATCGCCACGCTTCGAAAAGTGCAATGCGAAACCATTGAATATGCTGGCATGTACGGCAGAACAACGGCAGCGCGTCGAAACAAATCGCCTAGCAGCACTACAATCAGAACGCGCTCTCCGAATAGTTCATCGAATATGTAGCTACCGCAATTCAATTCCAGCGGCAATCTCCACGTCGTCCTCCCCAAACCTGAATAGAGAAAACACTGGCAGCAAAACCATCAATCACAAGACGCCTCATTTAAACTGTTCTTATTTGACAAGAAGGTCTGACGCTGAAAACCAACAATACTCCTCGCATTCTGCGTCTCTTGTTGTATTTCTCGAGAAAAGAGGGTGTTGACTGGCTCAAAGAGGGTGTCCCCTAATCGTAGACAGTAGGGTTTAAAATAGATGCAACGGCGAATTAGTTTAAAATTGTGTAATTATAATAGTTATTCCGTAATAGTAGTAAAAACGTAGTTTTTGTATGTCGTGCGGAGTTTTTACATGTAGTACAACTTTTCGGAGGTCTTTATGTGTCCGTAGTACTCTTAGAGTCTCTGAGAGTTTCTAATTTAGTCTTGCGGAGTTTCGGAGATATCCATAGATTTATTTCTGGGAAAAGCGGAGATTTCTTCCGTAAAAACCCAGGTAGTGCCTAAATAAGGGCCGTAGGCAGAAATACCCTAAAATAAGGACCTGTTATGTCCAATAATCTAACATCTCTCAATAATACGGCTCAAGAAATATTCAACCAAGATCTCCCACCTCTTCCAGAAAGCGCACCCAAATTACAAAAGGAAACCATTCATCTCTTTCCGAAAAGCAATTGGAGGTCATTGAATTAGCTCGACATCCCTGGTCATATTTGTCTGGTTCAGTTTACCAAAGTGACACCTTTGACAATGAAGAAGTCAAACAGCAACCACAGCAGGGGCACATAGTATGCATCATGGCCGCGGCAGGGATGGGGAAAACCACAATGCTTTTACATTTGGCAATACGATGCCTTGATTTAGGTCACACCAACATAACCTATGTGACATTTTCACATGCTGCGGCCTCTGATGCCAAGAAACGAATTTCAGATATGATGAAATGGCATAAACATGGGGGAGAAGAAGAAGAAAAGGGGAGAGGAAAACTGTGAAATTGTATTTCCGCCTTGACGTTACATTCCTGTGCCATGCATCTTGTAAAGGTGGAAATGGGGCATTTACAAATAATCAAACTTTGCAGGGAATTATTGCCAAAGTATTTTCAAAGGATATTGATTACTATCTTCTTCCAGCAATGTACATAATTGGGTTTTTCCCAAGAACATGAAAAGGGTGGAAAGGGCCTTTAGAGAACAAGTAGTATCTTATCTGTCAAAAGCCTTTACTAACTTTTGTCGCAGTAAAATGACATATGAGCAGTTAAGGGACGAGAGTTACAACTCACGGCATTGGCTCCCTAGTACGTGTTGGACAGTGATTATTTGTTCGCTCAATGCAATGCTTCACCTTACAAAATTCCTCCTTCTCTCAAAAACTGGATTGCTCATTTTTGTGTCTATTGCAACAGTCATAAAAAGCTTTTGTGAAGATGGACACGCAGCGAAACTTGGTTTCCCACCCGAAACGTACTCTCTTCCCAAAAGTTACAAGTTCTACGCAGACACATGCGTGAAACTGTGGGGGTATATCCTTGAAAATGGAATTCGAACGTATGATACCGAAATGAAGAAAGCTCAGTTGAAGAATGTGTGCATTCCCTCTTTGGTCTTGTTGGTGAATGAATGGCAAGATTTGGATGAGTGTCAGGTTGATTTTATTTCCAACCAAGTAAATTTTGGTGAGCGACAAGATAGTCAATAGGTTTTGCTTTCGCTTCCATGCCACTATTTCTATGGGCACTCTCATATCTGCACATCGTATCAAATCGAATGACAACTATTTGCGCATAGGGACACATGTCTTTTTCGTGGGAGATGCCGCCCAAACTGTGTATTCTTTCCGAGGTGCCAAATCTTCTAATGCCATGTCTCTTCCCAATTGTATAGATCGATTCCTTACCAAAAGTTTCAGGTTCAAATAACCCATTGCACAAATTGCCAACATTGCTCTTTTTGTAAAGGAACACTCACCACAGACAACGGAACATATTGGTACAGATAAAAAGCTGTGGATTCCATACCGTGTTGAAGGAGCTAGTACAGGAAACGATGAATGCATTGTTACCACTCAGTTGTTACTACATAGAGATTGGTCAAACAAACATCCCGTAACCATCATCGAGTGTAAGAATGGATCTCTCCTTGTAGCAGCTTTGGATTTGATGGATCTTGGTCATTTGAAACAGCATCACCATGGAATCCATAACTATGAAGAAATAATAGAAGAAGCACCACCCAATGATGACTCAGACTTGACCAAGTGTACACCAAAGTTTCATGTCAATGGAAACGGGGAGATCAGGTGAAAAAATGTGGCGCAATGCAATAAAGCAGATAGAGTGCTTGTAAGAAGTTCATTTCTTGGTAGTGATTCCTCCTTGCTTTGAAGATTTTGTGGGATCCTTATTGTGCCAATTCTATTTCAGGTTCAAGCTTTTCATGGCTAAGGACAATGGTTACCGCCAATATTATTTCCAGAGTTTGCGGTTATGGACGTTTGACCTGGGGTGAGTTCACTGCTTCCTGTGGAGCTCAAGAGCTCTTTCATTATGCTAAATCAATGCAGGTCATAGACATCTACGGACAAAATACAATGAAAGCTGTCGAGATATTTGAAGCCCAGCTGAAGGCCAAGCATTCCAAGGAGGATGCCAATTTTATTCTCACCACCTGTCATGCTACCAAAGGACTCGAATGGGATTACGTCGAGATCGGTGACAACTTTCTGCGTCTGCACAACAATCTTATGTAGACAGCAAACCTGAACGGTCAAGACCACCGTTTATGAACGATTCAAGCACTATGCGTAATGATGCAAAACCTAGGAAGTGTTGGCAGTTTGACATATCACCCCACCATGACGACTAGAACTTACTTTATGTAGCATGCACACGTGCCAAGAAAATCCTCTCACTACCCAAAAGTTTTGAAAGTGTTCTGCATGAATTCGATTTACTTCATGATTGTGTCAGTGATTTCAAGAAGGCCACTGTCAAGCCCTTGGAAAATGATGAATGCACAGTGTTTCTCTCGCCATACTATAGCAGACTGAGGAAAGGTGATGTGTGGGTTTTGCATCAATATTTGTGTCTTCCACTGCGTGATGAGTTGGGTGTTGACGAGGATTGTATGATTATGAAGTCGTTGTTTGGAATTGAGGATGCAGATGATGACTTGGAAAATGACAATGACAATGGCTGGAATGGAGCATGTTGAGGCTTAATCCAAAGGAAAGGAGTAATCCCAACATTATGGGTGTTGAAACAATGAGGAATCCTGTCAGCAATGCTTCAATCTACTTATGATGTTTTAGTAAAATTCCTGCGTAGGTTCAAAGGTGTGGGCTGAAATGTCAGCATTTGTTCAACACCATCTCTAATCGAGACATAAGACAAACACTTTTATGATGTCGTGGCACTGAGGGAAACTTGATGTTTTAATAAATTTATCAGGTAACTCTGA